>JAUTBS010325333.1:0-10711 GCA_032361285.1 Aequorea victoria | reverse complement strand
CCTTAGGGCCAAGTATCAATGTTTATAACCAACAGAAGGCGAAGCAACAAAATTATAATAAATATGTTTTGAAAAGCTAAGTTTGGCTTTGTTTGCTTTTCTAGGGCTAATAATCATTGATATCTAATCTACAATTGTTCTACATTGTATCCATCATAAAACCAAGGGTATAGCCTCTCTAATGGATCTTCTTTTTCTTTCGGCATTGTCTAGTGGAAAAAGAGTCTACCCCAAACCAAACTATACAAACAACTTTTGGGATTACATACCCACAAAGGGATGATGCAACAAATTTTATAATAAATAAGCCTTGAAAAGCCTAAATTTGGCTTTGCTTGCTTTTAAAGTGCACCATTTGATTTGTTTGACCCTTCTCATAAAGCAAATTGGAGAAATAACTATAAATTTGACTTTGCTTGCTAAAGTGACACATGTTCCTTCATACATGTAAGTGTCATAGTCAGGGAGAGATATACCCATTGTGGTATTCCTGTCTACAAGCAGCCCCATCCTTGAAGTATGCATCCTCATGCTATCATTGCCTGACATAGGGGGAGAGCTATAATCTCATTGGGATATTATTTAATGTTTAATGCACTTCATATCTTTTTTTCTCTTTCCTCTTTCCTATGACAAAGGCGGGAAATTTTTTGATTGATTTGATGAACATTCATAGGAGAAGTTTTTGTTGTTTGATTTACTCAAACACCTTCTCTATAACAAAGGGGGAGTTTGAAAATCACATCAAAGGAAAGAATTAACTGATAATTGATATTATAAGCAAAATAACAATTTTCAATTGGTATTCAATTGGTATCAAGACAATTATTCAAAATATTGGTATCTAGAGCAAAATAACTAAAGCACTTTCACATTGGATTCATATTGGTATCAAAAGCAAAATAAATCTAAAATATTCAACAATTTGTATCAAATAAAATTTACCTTTAAATTGTTGTTTAAAATCAATTTTTTTAATTAGTATAATGAGTTTTAACTCCATATCTTTATATCTATGCAAATCAATAGTTGTCATAGTCAAAAATGGAGAGATTGTTAGCCTAAAGGCTTTTTCAATCAGTTTTTTTTTTTAGTTTTGACTTAACAATATATTGATTTGATCTTTTAGGAGATTGTTAGCCAAAATAAACTGATAAATCATTATTGTTTGTGCATCATGTATTTGACTTTTCAACATAATTGATTTAATCTTTGAGAGTTTGCTAACCAAATAGATTTGATTATCCTAATGACTTGTCTGTCTATGATAAAATCTTTTTCAGGATTAATCATCTTTTATGAAGCCCAAGAACCTAGCAAAAAGTCAAGAGAATACATCGAAGATGTAGAAGACTTTTAGAGATAGCTAAGCCTAAGAAGAAATGTTGCACTTCAGTGAAATCAAAGGGAAAGAAGCAAATGGTCAACACGTAGAAGGTTTGAGTCGACACCTGAAGAAAATTTTCCCAGATCCTGAAACAACAGAGGAAAGGGTCGACACAAATGAAGAAGAGTCGACACCTCATATAGATGTTCTAGCAGAAAGGGTCAACACCAAAGCTGTTCCCGTGGGCACTGGTTTAGAAAAGTTTAGAAATGCAAAGAAATGGCTGACACCAAGTTGTGTGAGTCAACACGAGCTATTTCAGATCTAGACCTGTTGGGTCGACACCTCTGAAGGAAGGGTCGACACCTGGAAGCTTCCCATGGGCATCAACAGTTTGGAAATCAAAGTTGCAAAGGAAGGGTCGACACCAGAATTGCCAGACCTTTTGTGTCGACACCCAGGAGGTTTTGTGTTGACATCAGCGTGGAAATCCCAATATCCTGAAGCGTCCAACGACTAGTTTTTAGAGCATTAAATGTCTCTAACGGCTAGTTTTTCCTCTCCAACGGCTCTATTCTTGATCACAGGTTTAAATACCCACATTGAAGATCAGAATAGACATGGAAGTAATGCAAGAAAGAGGAACAAGGATCAATCAATAGAAACATCTTTCAGATCCTTTTTTTTACTGTGCAAAAAGAGTTCATACTCTGTTTTCATTCAGAATATTTTTTCTCTCTTCTCCTCTATATTTGATTATAAATCTTTTTGAGAGAGTGTGATATTGTAGTGAGATTTATTTGATTGTAAATCATCTCACAAAAAAAAGAAGATCATCAAACCTGCACCTCTACTAGAGCCAGGTTATGATTCACTTACTCAAGGAATCCGATTTTTGTGGCTGCTCTTTACCCTTGTTTGAAGAAGGTGGTTTCGCTTCACCCACTCAAGAAGAATAGGCTTCGATTCGGCTGTAAGAATAATAGGATACGCCTAGCCTGTAAAGAGGTCGTCATCAGTGGTTTTGATTCACCCATTGGAGAATCTGATAGTGAATTCCCAAGGCTCTTTAGGGAGTGGACGTAGGTCGAGTTGACCGAACCACTATAAAAACGTGTTATCATATCTCTTCCCTTAAACTCTTTAATTTCTACATTAAGTTATTTATTTCCGCTGCATTATCTGTTTAATTTTAAAAGAAATTGAAAAGAGTTTAAAAGTTTTCCATCAACCAATTCACCCCCGCTTTGGGTTGATCTTAGCTAAGTAAATCTTATGTCTACAACACCTTTTACTAAGAAAAGAACATAGGTTAGAACCACTTTAGTTGAAACCCACACTGCTTTGGTCGACTCAACCTCTAGCCTGTTAAAACTGCAGAGACTGGAAATGCTCTGAGCCGACACCCCTTTCTCTAAGGGTTGACTCACACAGCTTACAGGGGAAAGAACAGAGACTAGAATAGTCAACACCCATCCTTCCAGGGTCGACTCACACACCAAAAAATAGGAATGCTCTATTTTCTGCTACAGGTCTAATCTAAGGCCTCGTTTGGGTGAAAAACTCATTCTTTGAGCCATCACCCACGACTCCAACCACACTTCTACCTTCCTCCACCTTTCCCCTCTACAGCCACAATAACCAACGCACCAGAAATCCCCCATAAGAATTTCTACCGAGATTTAGGAAATGAAAATTTAGGTTTCTCCCAACGAAAACTCCCAACCATGGGTACTTATGGAAACCTACAAAACACTCGGTCTAGGGCTAGAAAAAAGGCTAAAGACTAAAGGATCTAGGTCCCAAGCTCCAATTACAGGTGGTATTCCATGATATACACTTACGAGAGCTTAAAAGTATGATTTCTTACCTCAGAACCTCAAGAACAGCTTCAATGGCAATTTACGCCTCTTCTCTTATTCTTTCTCCGTTGTCTCTTCTGTGAACGGAGTGAGTAGTCCTCACTCCTCTAGCTCCAGTGCTCACGAGCTCCCTCAGAACCCTTCACTCACACTTTTCTCACAATTTTTCCTTTCTTCTTTCTTCTTCCCCCGAATCGCTAGCTCTCTCTCTAGTTTCTCTCCCTGCTTCTCCACAACACAAGGCTCCTGGAAAAAGATTCAGATCTGACATCCATCTCCCATCAGCCCCCAAATCACTAAACATGTCAGGCGATCAAATCTCCTTCCCAAAATTACACAAAGCTCCACCTTCTTCATGCTATTTATATAAACCAACTCTCATTTCTTCCAATTGCTAGTTTGGCCCCTCTTTATTTTTGTATTAATTAATTTCATCATAAATCTAAACCATATCCCAAACAAGGACTCTCTTGGGTCTAAACCCGAATTAATTATATTTTATTATTTTCTTGAGAGAGACACGGGATGTTACAATCTCCATTCCTTAAAGAAATTTCATCCCGAAATTTAAGTGTATACTCTATCTCATAAAAGAGAAACTCATCGACACTTCGTCCTTTCCTTCCAACACCATTCGCACATCAACATAGACTCCCAAGGGTCAGGTACTTTACCCTACTTATAAATTTTCTTGCACACTTGAAATGTAAGAACATCAATGCCAAGGTATGTGAAACATACATACCTTATCCTTAGATGATTTTTTGTTCGCCGCCTTCTTGCTTCTGGCCGATGATGCAATAGGTTTTTCTTGTTGCGGCATTGTGCAGATATATGTCCCGGTTCTCCGCACTGGTAACAAGTAACCTTTCTTTTCTCCAGAATTGGACAATTTCTCACTAAGTGTCCAGAGGCTCCACATCTATAACAACCAGAATTTTTACCACTTCCACTTGACGTCATTTCATTTGAACGATCGCTTCCCTGGTCCAAAACATTGGCTACCGATGGGTAACTTTGCTGATTAGAGAATTGCACCTCCTGCCCACTCTTCTTCTGATGGTTCTTCTCATTCCCACCCTCTGAAGGGTTCCTAATTTTACGTTTTTTGAATTGTTCTTTTCTACTAGCGATTTCATTCACATCATTCTCCACCATTCTTTCCTTGTTGACCAGACTTGCATAACTACCGATCTCCAAAACTGTCAACCTAGTTCCGATCGGGTAGTCCAGTCCTTTTTGAAACCTTCTACACTTAGCTTCCTCATTTTGAACTAACTGCGATGCATATCGAGACAATTCGGTAAACTTTATCTCATATTTCGCCAAGCTCATCTTTCCTTGAGTTAAATCTATAAATTCTTGTTCTTTTTCATACTTATACGATGCAGGTTTATACTGTTCCTCAAATGCCCTCGTAAAATGAGTCCAAGTGACCCCCTGAGGCACCTGGGGCTCCACTCTGGGAATAGAAATTTTTAACATTCTCTCCGTGGCCTCCCACCAAAAGCTAACCTCACCTTGAAACCTGAAGGTGATAAGGTCTACTCGATCATCCTCCGTCACTCTAAGTCTATCAAGGATGCGCATTGTGTCCTTTAGCCAGGACTCCGCTTCGACAGGATCATACGTCCCATTAAACTCCTTAGCTCTAAGATCTCAAAATTATTTAGCTCGTGACTTATCACTCCTTCCCATATGTATACTAAGTAGCCTAGTATTCGCTTCTGTAAGCTGGGCAATAGCCTTGAACGTCTTCGCAGCCTGATTCACCCGATTAGGTTGTCTAGCTTGCTGGGATGCTCCTTGCCCATTCCCACCTTATTGTCCTGGGGTAGAGGACACTTCCTCAGAATCTTCCATCCCCTATGTAAGGAACGAAATCTCATCATTACTTCCATATTCCAACACTAGCTCAACTTTAAAGCCCCTTTATGATTAAACATAAAGCATATATATATATCGTTATCTCTAACATGAGACTTTGGCAATCATCTGGTGCAAGGCACATAAAATATTTACATATTATAGTACAACACCCACCCATTTTCAGAGATTCCATCTTACCACTTATCTCCCCTTTCTACTTTCAAGGTTAAATCATTTCTACCTCAACGAGGATAAACTTCCTCATCCAACTCGACCCTAAAAGGTCTACATATCAACCCACTTCCAACACATTCGTCATGATCATACCAGAAACGTGCACCAATATGTGCATCTTGAACTAAGGTCCAAACACGAACACAAACCTCTCGTTCGCACTAACTCACTTAACCCCATGGGAACAACATTCCCAAAGTTACAGCTTATATACTTCCACATCGGTATTTATGTTCACAAAGACTTTTCTATTCCACAAAAGGTTTCGCCTAGCTCGCTAGAACTATCTTTCCATTACAGGAACCACCATCTTAAACCGAGGATCCATTCATATGTCCTCCTTCTCGAGATCTCAAGCCCAAACCATCCCTTATGATTATCTTCCACGCATCAACAATGCACTTGGAACAAAGTTCCGTATACTTACAACTTTCACCACGAGTTCACAAACTCATCTGAACATTAGGGTCATCACCCTAACCACAATAACCAAGATTCAAACTTTCCCATAGAACCTTCTCAACCTAACCACCAGTCCTAGGGTTATTCTCCCAATATACAACCATCGTTCATCTATTCATCGAACCTCATCCACCATCTACTTCAATCGCTAGGGTCATCCTTCCAATTCGATCATTTTACTTAGACTTCTAATTAGAACCAACGTCGGCGCTAATGTGTTCCAATCAGAATTCTAAGTTAATCAACTAGACGTCTAAAGACTTAAGGAAAGACATCCCTAATGGTCTCTCTACTCTTAACCACTTACCTCACACATCCTACGGTCCACCTAGTGCCAGACTCAACCAAGTCAACAATGTCTACAAAACCTATTTCCTTAAGCTCTGATACCAAATTGTAACACCCCACTCCTTAGAGGATAATTAATCCTATTCAGAATGGTGCTACGTCATCTCTTCTCAAACAAGCTTATATAACAGGTCATTCTTTATAATTAGAAACCATCCATAAAGCTCCAACCAAACAAGGTGTTATAAAAGTACACGTCCATACAATAGATGATACTCCATTAACTACAGGATACACAATCCCTCATACTGGAACAACTATAAAAGAGATAAACATCTACATCTCATAACAACCCAAAAGGAAACGTACAACAAAGGTCTTCATCCTTCAACCAAAAACTCCACCTGGTACTATGGACCGACATCTACCTCAACCTGTACAATCTGTAACTACAAAAGTTATAGGAGAATAGACTTAGCATTATAATTAAGAGCATACAACAAAGTAGTATGACAAAGCAGGTTTTAGTGTAGAAATAATCATACATATACATTGAAACAACCCATGCATGTGAAAACACACTCATGACTCAACTCACTAGCTAACCCTCACAGTTTCATCTAAAACTTTACACTTTCACACACGGTTCAATAACCACCCAAAGAGATTTAAACATACTTTGTAGTTATTTTCACCATACACGGCCCTACGGCCAAACCCCATTTTATAAAAAGCATTTCAACACTTGGCCTTACAGCCCATATTTATTTTCATTAAGGTACATGTACGAACTCATGTATAACCAGCCCAACGGCCTATCAAGCTATTATGATATAAGAATCATATCCAGCCCAACTGCCCAAAAAGCTTAAAAGCTAACAACTGGCCCACCGGCCCACAACCCGTTTAGAAAGCATTGTTAAGTTTCTAAACCTAAGGCTCATTAGCCCAACATGTATAATGCTTAGCATCTATACATACATCACTGCCCTCACCTTTGGGCTCCCCCAATGGGGTATTATCTAAAAAGGCTACAACATACCACTTTTGGGCTACGCTCCCGATGGAGCCACACAACAAGATAATGCTCACGTCTGAGCTACGCTCCCAACGGAGCCATAAAACAAGATAACGCTCACATCTAAGCTACGCTCCCAACAGAGCCATACAATAAGATAACGCTCACATCTGAGCTACGCTCTCAATAGAGCCATACAACAAATAGATTTACACACATAAGCAACTCATGCTCACACTATTTGTATAGAGAAACAAAGCTTTTTAACTAACCAAGCAACGCATGCTCATACTCTTTATAAGAAAAAAAAATATCATTGGATATACGAGTCACAAATGCTCATAACTCATCTTACATTAGAAAATACCTTTCAACTTTATGATAGCACATAATGCCAAGCATACAATAAAGCGTGCCCATCAATGTGTATAAAACATTTCATGACATGCTATTCATTATGAACAAGCCAACTACTCTCACCTTTGAAATCCAAGTCTTAAGCTAGGCCACCACTCACGTGAGGTGTCCATCCTTCTTCCTCAAATACCCTTTCGAAACCTATGACATAAAGCAACCATATATAGGAATCTACTTTAATCTCATATCATACTACTCCCTTTGTATTTTCATGAGTTAGATATACTTATTTGTGATATATTTCATGAAAAAACCTAGGGCCAAAAGCGTCTACAACTCTTCCAAAATACTGTTGGAATAACACCATATTTCCTCAATTAAGTCGACTCAGGCCTTCAATGAGTCGATTCACAGGACTTGGGTCGACACCCAGGTAAGTTGGGTCAACTCACATGCAAAGAAATAGGGCTAGGGTCGAGACATGGGTCGACTATCTCAGCTCAAACGTGCGCAGAGCACCACCTTGGGTCGACACACAAGGGATTTGGGTCGACCCATACACAAGGTTCAGGCTTAAGTCGACACCAGAACCACTTGGGTCGACTCAAACGTCTGTCTATCAAAACTACAGATACTGGAATCCCCCCTGTGTCGACACCATCCATTCTTGGGTCAACTCAGGCCATCGCGTGCTAAACAACTAAGAGATGAACTCTCTTGAGTCAACACCCCTGACTCCAAGGGCCGACTCACACTTTTACTAAGAAAAGAATAAAGGTTAGAACCACTTGAGTCGATACCCACACTGCTTGGGTCGACTCAACCTCCAGCTTATTAAAACTACAGAGACTGCAAATACCCTGAGTCGACACCCCTTCCTCCAAAGGTCGACTCACACAGCTTACAGGGGAAATAACAGAGACCATAACAGTCGACACCCATCCTTCTAGTGTCGACTCACACACCGAAAAATAGGAATGCTTTGTTTTCTGCTATAGGTCTGATCTAAGGCCTCGTTTGGGTGAAAAACTCATTCTTTGAGCCACCACCCACGACTCCAACCACATTTCTACCTTCCTCCACCTTTCCCCTCTACAGCCACAACAACCAACACACCAGAAATCCCCCACAAGGATTTCTACCAAGATTTAGGAAAGGAAAATCTAGGTTTCTCCCCACGAAAACTCCCAACTATAGGTACACATGGAGACCTACAAAACACTCGGTCTAAGGCTAGGAAAAAGGCCAAAGACTAAAGGATCTAGGTCCCAAGCTCCAACTACGGGAGGTATTCCATGATATACACTTACGGGAGCTTAAAAGTATGATTTCTTACCTTAAAACCTCAAGAATAGCTTTAATGGCGATTGATGCCTCTTATCTTCTTCTTTTTCCTTTGTATCTTCTGCGAACGGAGTGAGTACTCCTCACTCCTCTAGCTCCAGTGCTCACGAGCTCCCTTAGAATCCTTCACTCACACTTTTCTCATAATTTTTACTTTCTTCTTTCTTCTTCCTTCGAATCGCCAGCTCTCTCTCTCTAGTTTCTCTCCCTACTTCTCCACAATGCACAAGGCTCCAAGAAAAGGATTCAGACAATCTTAACATCCATCTCCCATCAACCCCTAAATCAATGAGCATGTCAAGAGATCAAATCTCCTTCCCAAAATTACACAAAGCTCTACCTTCTTCATGCTATTTATATAAACCAACTCTCACTTCTTTCAATTGCTAGTTTGGCCTCTCTTCATTTTTGTATTAATTAATTTCATCATAAATCTAAACCACATTCCAAACAAGGACTCTCTTGGGTCTAAACCTGAATTAATTATATTTTATTATTTTATTGAGAGAGATAAGGGATGTTACAGAAGCATAGATGGGACATAATTAAAATTAAAATGAAAGAAAAATCAAAAGTCTTGTCAAGTATCCCTAAGTTTAGGGACGTGTTCCCCATTAAATCAAATAAGACCTTAAGACTTAGGAAAAATAGAATAATGATTCCAAACATAGTATTAGCTATCTTGGAACCCAAGATTTGGTTAGGACTTAATCAAACTAAGAGAAGAAGAATCCAATTGTGAATTAAGTTGGAACTAAATGAAGGATAAAATGGTAATTTCACCACCAAGCCTTTGCCTATAAATAGGAGGCTTTTTCTAACAAGAAAATGCATTTGTTCACCCCTCATTCTCTCTCTAAAATTCGGTGGCCATGGTGGGAAGAGAAGAAGAAGAAGAAGAAGAAGAAGAAGAAGAAGAAGAAGAAAAAGAAGACGGAATGAGAGAAAGAAATAAGAAAAGGAAGAAGACCAAAAAGCAAAGTCCTATTTTATGGAGTAAGGAAGACAACCAAGTAAGTGATCTTCAAGACCTCTATTTGTTTCTAAAGATCATCTTCTTAAACTCATCCCTCTCTAAGATAAAAGAAGAACAACCAAGAAAGAACAAAACAAGGACGAACCCTAACTCAAAAAAGGACTTTCTTGAGTTATGGGAAAAATAGAAATAAATAATGAGACCTATGAAGAAGTTAAGAAAAATGAATAAAATGGTATGTAAGATGATAATAATAAGATTTGTACCCTTTCTTTCATGTGCAAGAAAGAAGGAAATTGAAAGATGTGGGAAATCCTTTGAAAATAGACTAACCAGTGAACTTAAAGCCCATCTCTGATTTTTATTGCTAGTAAAATAAGGAATGATTGAAAATTTGTTTGTAACATAGTTATTTTAGCATGTTATTAACATTTTGATTTTTTGTTGGACCAAAAAACACGATTTAGAACCCCTACGCCATTTTTGAACTTTCCGCGTCAGAGTTGCAGAAGAACAGACCACTTTTAAGAATTTTAATTAATTTCAGTCAATTCCCCTAGAGATGAGTTATATATGAAAAGAAAGGTATAAGGGTCTAGTTTGACCCAAAAATTATAAACCTCATTTTCGTTGGGCCAATTTTGAGAAAAATAGATTTTCCAAAACAGGAATTTTTAGAGCCGTTTTGGATGGGATATGAATCTTGGGTTGCACATGAAAAATGTAGATAACTCCTTATTATAGCCTCTATACATTTACCAGAAGTTTTAGAGGAGGTGTAATAATTTTAAATAATTTTACAATAAGTAGGACAAAATCTAGAATTTGAAAAAAGTTAAAAGAAATGATGATCTAAGAGGGGTAAAGCACCTAAGCCTAAGGACTTATGCTCTTATTAACCCCAAATGATTATTAACACATATAATAGTGTTATTAAGTTAATAAAATTTCATTCGGTCCTTTAGACCAAGGAG
>JAUTBS010325223.1:0-10711 GCA_032361285.1 Aequorea victoria | reverse complement strand
AACCTAACCTAAAACTAAGGCTTTCTATGCATACTTACACTTTAGGCATGTCAAGTGGGGAGATGGCAGCATAACGGCGCAGTTGATGCATAAAAAGCATGTTGTTTGAAAAGCAGGAAAATATACAGTTTATGAAGGAAAAGAAAGGCCTAATTTAATATTCGACCAAAAGACTAACAGAAAAGAAGAAGAAAAGTTAACATGTGATAACACGTAGGCTAACACGTAGAGAAGGGAAGAAAACCTAACATGCAATTCTAATAAAAGACTAAGAAGAAAGGAAAGGTCTAAAAAAAACATGCTTAGACAGTTATTAAAAGGGTAGAAAGAACTAGGAGGGGAAAGAAACTAACACAAGGATTCTATGAAATAAATGGGTTTGGAGACTTACTGTATATCCCGTGAGCTGATAGAGTTATGGGTAACGTCTGTGGCTTTAGGGGTCCTTCCGTGTGGTCTTTGACCTTCCCGAGTACTTCCTCGAACTAAGCTTCGATCAGCTCCTGCAACCTTTCCTCACATACGACATGCCTCCGGGGAGTTCTCTGCACGATCTTTTGGGCCTTCGGGGCCTTCCAATTATAGAAAATATGAGGATTTGGGGTGTGTTTGGATAGGAGTTTGGCTTATGTAAGATTTTTTTCATTTTTCCAAAAATAAGAGAAATTTCTGACTTTGGAGAGGGGTTGAGGCTGCTGGGATCTCTCAAATGGTTGGGGGGTCTCCTATTTATAGAAAAATGAGTGAGGAGATGACTTGGGGTCAAAGCATCCTCAAAGGTGGCGTGCGCATGATGGGAGATGGCGTGTGCATGGTGTAAGGTGGCGCACGCTTGGTTCAAGGTCAGTTTGGGGTTGGTTTTGTGTTTCTGAGGTGGTTTGGGCCATTGGGTAAATTTGACATGGCGTGCACTAGCAATAGAGTGTTTTTAAATGGCGTATGATATTTTGGGGGAGGTAGCGTGCGCATGGTGAGGTGGCGCACGCCTGGTTGGTGTTTAGGGGCATTTTTGGTATTTTTCTGGGGTATTCTGGGTTGTTTCGGGGTATTTGGGAGTTGCACTTGGAAGTACCTTCGAACTTTCGGATGCGTGTAGAAACTCCTTTGGATGTGACTGATGCACTTTTCATCATCGAAAGGCTACGAAAATCGGTCGATGTTCGATTTAATCAAAAATTGGGTGTCTACACCAGCTCTCAGTCTTCTCTTCATCGACAATGGCAAAGGCAAGGGAGAACATCTTCATGTTCGCTGTGACTCCAGTAGCAATAAGCAACTTTCTCATGTACTTCTCCATTAGATGCGTACCATTAATGCATATTACCGGTGGGCAGTGTCTGAACCCATCAATGACCGGTTTGAATGCCCATAACACATAATTCAGTGCGGCGATGTTTGCGCTCGATGGATTGAGTAAGTCCCATTCCACAATTGTGCCTGGATTATATGTTTGCAACGCATTCATATATTTTGGCAACTTCCTGTATGATTTATCCCAATTTTCGAATACTATCTCCATCGCTTTAGTTCTCGTCATCTATGCCTTTTTGTACGAGATTTGGTATTGGTGCATGGTGTTGACTGTTGTCATTATGGTTGTAAGGGATATTTCAGGATTTTTCTGTAAAATATAATTTCATGTCAATTCTGAATAATACTAAACATGTTAAAATACTTCACAAGAAAATATAAAATTACGTGTATCTTACAACAATGTCAACCGTGATAGATGTTGCAATGAACCGGGAGTTTAAGTTCCGGTGGTCCATGTTCATCATACCATAAATGCAGTGGTGTTCGCTAGCATATTGGGTAATCTCAAAATATCCACGGCTACTCTTCCTGGCCGCCCGAAGTCGCCAACTGCAGTCGTTCTTGCATTCGCATACCTACGTGGCTTTTCTAGAATCGAAGACTATATATTGTCTGTTATTCTTAATATGATGCATCTTCACAGCATTCTGCAATTCTTCTTTATCTTTGAACAACATCCCCTTCTTCAATTCTGCTGTTATAGGATTCCAAGTCCGACCGCGAGTGTAAAAATAACGTATCGTGATCGAACCATCATTACCCATATCTATATTCGTGAAGAATGGAATGTCAACCTCGGTCTCATGGATCGAACTCATACTCGGGCCATCAGAACAACCCAGTTGATTGTTAGCATTCTCACCTTCTCCTAAGTCGACATTCTCTTCGTTATCATCATCGGCTTGACTTTGCATCAACAAAGCTTCCAAGTCCTCATCTGAGTCTAACATAGCACCTCTCTTGTCGACATTTAAGGCATTATCATCTATGAAGTCACTAAAACTTACAAAGTGTTCCACTGCAGTCATGGTTGGCCCTTAAGGAAAAGACGGAGATCGAGGTGGATTGGTGTCCATGAATGACGACGATGGCCTCACATTCGGAATTTCAGTCCGAGATGGAATATGGGATTATAGTAAGCCCCGAAGTCGTGTTCAAACCTTGAACCGATTCTATCCTCGGCTTAAGTTAGTAAATTCACGAACGAGCCAATCTCTTGCGTCATGAGTTGCGGTTCCACCGCTATCCCTTCAAGCTCAACGTATAATTCCGAACAGTTCTGAGGTGAACCTTCCGCCATACCAAAGATTGTGTCCAACGTGTCATCGTCATTTATTGGCATTGTCTTGTACTTCATGACAGATTGAACCAACATATAAGGATATTGACATTTGAATTTGAAATGGTAATTTATACCATAAGGAACCACCCTTGGAAGCATCATCGCTTCCAAATCGGTTAGTGTGATTCTTCAATTGACATTGTAAAGACCCTTGGGCTTAGTGTCGTATACACCTTCCTCCGGGTCTCTAATGATATTTCCTCCCCAATAAAACATAATTCGTACTGTTTCTATCGTTGATCTACAATTACAAATCAGAACAACAATTACAAAAAAAATCAAATTTTTCTTAGGAAATTACTTATTAAACAATAATTACTTATTAAAAAATGATTACTTCTTAAACAATGTATACATTAATTTAATGTTAAATTTGACAAACAATTTGCTTGTTACTATTTATTGTTACTGTTCATCATCGGAATTCGACATGATTAGCCTACAAATCTAACCGTAATCGGTAATTTTACTTTATAAAATGGACTCTTATCTTATATACAATGAGTATGACAAAATTTAAGAGTGAAATGGAGAAATTATGTAATTTACCTTGAGAGAGATAGAGAATGAGAGCTGGTTCGCATTTTTTGAGTTTGAGAAAGGGGACAAATGAATTCTGGATCTGAGATTGAGGCTTACATTCTGTCAAAAAACCTGTTTACTAAACACGCCTTTAGTTTGCACTGAAAATGTGTTTAGCCAACACGCTTTCCATGAATAGAAACTTCTTCAAATTAGTGGCAATTAAAAGTGTGTTTGGTAAACATGATTTTTGTTGGCCTAAAAACGTGTTTGATAAACACGCTTTTATGTAGGTTGGGAATAAAGTTGTTAACCTTCTATTTCGTTATTAAAGTTCAAATTTTAACTTAGTTTGGCTAAAGAGCCCCCATTTTAGCCAGGACAATGGTCATGAACACATGCTTATCCCAGTTGCTGACTTTCTCAATCCTTCAAGGAACCTACATGGATCCACAGTTGGCTTCTTTAAAGATTCCCACACCAACAATCCTTATAATCCCCTTAATCTTCACGTTCAACCTCATTCCTACCTTATAAGTATAAATTGATTGGTCGACTACGACCGATCCTGTAACACCCCACTTTTCGGAGGGTAATTCAACCTACTCGGAGTGATGCTACGTCATCTTTGCTTAACAAAAATCTTATATAAAAGATTATCCAACATAATCCAGACCATCAATTAAGCTCCAACCAAACATCAACTAAGGAAAAACTCCAAACCATACATACATCACCATACAATATAATCAACGAAAGACTTAAATCTAGCCATAACAGTAATCTACCAAGACCGTACAATCGTACAAGTACAAACCAAAGAAGGCTACACTACAAGGTCTTCATCTCATAATTGATCCTCCCCCTGGCACTATGGACCAACATCTATCCCAAGCTGCAAACTTGCAACCACAAAGGTTACAGGAGAGTAGACTTAGCATCATAATCAAGAGCATAAAACAGTAAGGTATAATCATGCAGGTTTTTATATAGAAATAACATTTTTTTATTTAAAACAACACATGTATGTGGAAAACTCACTCATGATCCGGCTCACTACCCAACACATATGATTTATAAAAAATCCTCATACTTTTAGACACGGTCCCACGACCACCCAAAAGATTTAAACATACTTTATAAATCTTTAACACTCACGGTCCTACGGCCAAACATCCATAATATATAAAACCTTTCAAAACTGGCCCTGTGGCCAAAATTTTGTTCATGATGAATCATACATATACACACATGCATAATCAGCCTAACGGCACATATAAAATACGATGATGTATAAATAATATCATATCCGGCCCAACGACACACAACCCGTTCATAAAATATTAATATATTTCTAAACCCAAGCCTTAATAGCCCAACACAATAATATGCTTAAAAGAAATACGTATGTGCTCACAAGTACAAACACACCTACACGTCATCTAGTGGTAAAGTAGTCGTTTAACCTGACGACCAAGACTTTCAACGGTACCGTAACCTCACTACACCGTTTCTATTTTAGAGTGATGTGTAGGAGGGCCACTTGTTATTTTACCAGTGGTAGGCGCAACTTTACCTGCAATTAGGCTAATTCATACTGAGAAAAAATGCCTTAAAAGGCTGCACATGTGGACAAGCCACCACACACTCGTTATGAGTTATGCCACTATGGCTATTATGCCCTTATCACACTTGGGCAATGCCACTATGGCTATAATGCCCTTATCACACTGTGGCACGAGATGGTTACCCATCTAACTTGGCACTTTCTGACAAAATGATATTTTTGTATAGAAGATATCACCACACACATACAAGCAACTCATGCTCACGTCTTTATAATAGAAACTACTTTTTCACCCACACAAGCAATACATAATTACACTTTTTATAATAGAAGTGAAACATAATACATTTTATCAACCCGAGCCACACATGCTCATAACATATTTTATATAAAATTCCTTGTTAAATATGAGAAATGCATAGCACCATCCATACAAGAAATCATGCCCACAAATGTATATAAAGCATGTCAAAATATGCTAATCATTATGAATAAGTTAGTCACTCTCAGCTGATATCCGCATCATAAGAATCACCTCACAAAACTGGAGACGTCGCTCCACTGTCCACTGCCATTATTCGGGACCTCGATACAACATAACTCATAAATAAGTGTCAACTCATAACTAATATGCATCCTAAGGTCCTACTCCTTAGACCCCATGATCATCCTATGACCCACCGTTCCACTTGGAACACCACATCTTTTATTTATTAAAGGTCTCCCCTCTTACAACACTTGGTAAAACTATTTTATCATCTTAAACCTTTATAAACAATTCTATTAAGGTTTCAGGGGTTAGATAGGGCCATTACCTACAACTTTCATAAAAAACCTAAGGCCAAAAGGGTCCACAAACACTCCAAAACACTGTTGGAACATAAATATTTTTCCTCATTTGAGTCGACTCAGACCCTCAACAAGTCAACTCACAAGGTTTGGGTCGACTCACCACTCCATCAGGTCGACTCAGAAAGCTTGCTGGGAGGTTTGGGTCGATGCTGGGGTGGATCTGGCTCGACTCATGCGCGTTGTGGCCTCACCTTGAGTTGACTCCTTCGCAACTTGGGTCGACCCAGGGCCCTTGCTTGCTAAACTACAGAGAGCTAAACACCATTGAGTCGACACCCACACTCCTGGAGTCGACTCACACCACAGGTTTAAACATTGGTCGACACAACCGAGCCATGGGTCGACTTAGACCATCGCCTATCAAAAACTACCGAGAGCTAAAAAGCTTTAGTCGACATCCCCAACTCTTGGGTCGACTCACATGTAGGGCCTGGACTTGAGTTGACAACCCTACAACTTGGGTCGACTCAATCTCTCGCCTGTCAAAACGACAGAGGCCAAAACCTCATGAGTCGACTCAGGATACTGCCTGTTACAACTCCTGAGAGCTAAAACACCTTGGGTTGACACACAAAAGGTCTGGGTCGACCCACTACCATGGAAACGATGCTCTGTTTCTTAGACGCACTGTTCCAAGGCTCCGTTTGGGGGAAAACGTGTTTTTAGGTCCAAAACTCTTAGGGTACACCACATCCATCCTCTTCTTCCCTTAACCCCCAAACATAAACAACTCCAAAACCTCCAAAAGGTCATCTATTATGATCATTACCACATTAAATTCTATATTTCTTCCATTGATGAACTCTAAAATGGATACTAGAAAAACTATCTATATGCATGTACTACCAACTCAAAACACAACAGAAGGTTTTTCTTCCCCAACCAAGATAAATCAGTACTCTTACCTTTCAAGAAAGATCGTAGATCAAGCTCCTTCATTCATCAATTTCTTCTCACGGGGTCTTGAATATCCGAGACCCACCTCCGAAGACATTGGGACATCTTCCATGACTCCACAGACCTCTTACTCCTCTTTTGATTCTGGTGTAAGATTTTTTCTCACTCATCGTATCTCCATCATCTTCCTTCCATGAATCTCTCAACCCGTCTTCTCCATTTCTCTCATTCTCTCACTAGAACACAAGCATTTCGGGAACAATAACAACTGAGACCCTTCCCATCATAAGTGATTGAAATAACCCATAAATTAATATTTATATAATTTAATTAATTTGGGGCCAAAGGTATATTTTCAAAGAAATGGAGTTGAACATGTGTATTTTACCATTAAAAGGGGGGAATGGAGTGTAATTTGAAGGAAACTGATTTGATCTTCTAACTTATGTCAGGTGATTGGGGGCTGGGTTGGTGAGATGTCCCATCTTGTTGGAAAGTTCTGGAGAGAGAGAGAGAGAGAGTGAAAGAAGGAGCTCATTCGAAGGAAGGAAGAAGGAGAAGCAGCTGGAATAGAAGAAGAAGAGGAAGAAGAAGCTGGGCCGAAGAAGGGGGAGGAGAAGGAGAAGGGAAAAGAGGAGCTCGTCTCTATTGTTATTTTCCCTCAAGGTTTTAGAGGTAAGAACTAAGTTTTTTCAATTTTTAAAATGTTAAACTCCATGGGAAACAATCAACTCTTTTTGGTTCAAATGTAGAACTTCTTGTTCTTGGTTTTTCTGTTAGAGAGAAAGAAGAGTTTTTAGAAGCTTTGAGAGGTGGGTTTGTTGTTGGAGAGGAAGGAATGTTGTGGTAAATGTTAAATCAATTTGGGTCAATTTGTAGAACCTTTCTTCCCTTTTTATTCTTGATGAGTTGAGGGCCATTTTTGGTTGTAAACCTTCCTTTTAATTTTATTTCACATATTCTTCGAAATTCTAGTTCAGAGGGGAGAGTTGAGATTTCATTTATTTAATCTTGATAATTTAGTTGCCACAAAGAGTTATGGAGAGTTGGGTGTTATGGGATTGTAAGAGAGTAGTATTGGTGTGTTGTTGGAGCTCATTTGAAGTGAAACAAATCCATTATTCTAGCCCCAAATAGAGCCTAACCAGAAAAATCACAGAAACAGAGCATAGGCTCTTTTCCGTAGCATGAGTCGACCCATGGAGGGGTGATTTCGACTTATGACACGCCAAACCCATAGTTCATTGGGCAGCCAACGGCGTGAGTCAACACAGGTGGGTGTCTGAGTCAACCCATGAGCTTTTAGCTCTTGGAACTTTTTGCAAGTGGTGGATTGGGTCGACACAAGGAGGTTGTGAGTCAACCCATCCATTTTCCACTCTCGATAGTTTTGACAGGTGGGCGACTGAGTCGACCCACAATGTGCGTGAGTCGACCCAATCCAGTGATGGTGGCGTGAGTCAACCCAAGGTGCTCGAGGTGTCGACTCAGCCTTTGGGCGCGCGCGTAGTGAGTCGACCACAGCAGCCTCACGTCGACTCAAGACCCTTGTTGGCTGCTGTGGGTGTCGACTCACGGTGGGCGTGAGTCGACTCATTGGGACACAAAAACTGCTCTGTTACCATGATGTTTTGGGGCTTTGATGGACCCTTTTGGCCCTAGGTTCTTTAATGAAGAATGTCACTAGTAGGTATATCTAACCTATGAAAACATGAAAGAGGAGAGTTTTGTAAGTTTGGGGCCAATCCTTATTAATTATTGTTATGAACTATAGGTTCCGAGAAAGTAGCGGAGGAAGACGGTTCGGTGCCTCGTGCTTGAGAAGATTGTCTTAAAACTTTTGACTCGAAGGTGAGAATGGCTAGTTATTAAAGTGGAATATGATGCATGTACCTTTCTTTAAATACCTTGATAAACCTTTCCTTTATGAAATCATGTACTTATAATGAAGATAATATGATGAAGAATGATGTGAATTATCTAACTTGCATAGTCGTTACTTTATGTTGATGTGGAATTATATCATTATGCAATGTTGTAGCCATACGATGTGTTGCTTGCGCACGTGCATTAATTTAAGGAGTATCCATCTAATGCCCAAAGGTGAGGGCAATATTGCACACTCCAAGGGGAAACTCGAAGGTGAGGGTCGTGTTATACACCCTATTGGGGGGAAAAGCCCGAAGGTGAGGACAGTGTAATACACCCCTTTGGAGCATACCCAAAAGTGAGGGCCGTGCAATGTGTCAAGCATACGATGACATATAATACATTGTGAAACATGAACATGGATTTTGGTGTTAATCCATAAATAACGATTGTATTTGTTCCTAATTAAAAGATGTTGGAGTTTTCATGATGAGCTTGCATTAGTGTCTCAATATTAATTGTGTTTGGCTTACATGTTTCATTTTTGTATTTCACTTTATACTAATCACACTCTCCTATAACATTGTGGTTGCAGATCCTTAGCTTGGGGGTAGAAGCAGGTCCACATGTGCCATGAGGAGGAGCGACGAAGAATCATATTTCAATCTTTTGTGTAGATATTTTCTAATAGATGTAACATGAAACAATATGGTAGGGAAAATTGGAATGATGTATCCCGTAGTGATGTTTTTTCTTAGTACACTTGGGTGTAATTAAAAGAATGTGAATGATAGCATTTTAAGTAATTAATCGAATTATTCAGGCTATTCTTGATAGACGATTGCTCGAGTTGACTGAGTCACCCCACTCCAAGTTGGGGAATAGTATCCCCGGGGGAGCGGGTGTGACATTTTGGTATTAGAGCATTAGGTTTATAGGTTCTGTAGACCTAGGTGAGTTTGGCACCGTGTGGACATAGGTGGTGGGTAGTTAAGTTGAGTCTTATTGGTAGGACTTAGGGGTATTGTACATTTGTCTTCGGACGTCTGTTCGACTGGCTTTGAAGTCTGACTGGAAACGCGTTCTATAGACGCAGATTTCTCTCAGAAATCATAGTGAGTAGACAGATTTGGGGAAGGCTACCCCAGAAGTCATAAGTGGATTAGTTGCTTTGTGTGTTAACGATAGACCTTGAAAGGAAAGTAGAAATGACTCTCATATACATGTTCCATTGTTGTATACCTATTCGTGAGACTGAAAGATGGAGTTTGAGATACAGAAGCTTAATTAATCTTGTTCATGATGTAGAAATGAAAAACTCAGATGAAGAGTCGAATGTCCCCGAGCAACAAAGCGGGGAGGGGCAAGGTGTACCCCAGCAAGTAGGGCAAGCTGGTCAGGCCGATCAGGCGGCTGTGATCCTGGCAGCTATTGCCCAGTTGACCAAGGCGAATACCCATTTGCTAAGCATGCAAATGGGGAGGGGCGATAAATCAAAAGCAAAGCAGTTTAAAGATTTGGGAGCAAGGGAATTCCATGGGACGTTGGATCTCGCTGAAGCAGAATTTTGGCTCAAGGATGCGGTTTGTATCCTTGATCGCCTCGGTGTAACAGAGGATGAGAGGGTAGATCTGATTACCTTCATTTTAGTGGGGAAGCATATAACTAGTGGGAGGCGACGGAACGGTTATTGAAGTTACCGATTCTGGGGAGACAACCTCCGACACCTCAGAGGATCATTTGGGCACGTTTCGTGAAGGCCTTTGATGAGCAATACAAGCCAGTAAGCTACAGACATGAAAAGGAACATGAGTTTATTGAACTGGTTCAGAAGGATATGAGCTTGGCCGAATATGAGATAAAATTTATAGAGTTGTCAAGATATGCGCCATTGTTGGTACTGGTGGAAGAAACAAGATGCTGTAGGTTTCAAAGGGGACTCGACTTTGCCATTAGAACGAGATTGACTGGACTGGGAATTAGCAATTATGCTCTTTTGGTGAACACAGCCTGCATGATTGAGAAGGATGTTAAAGAAGGCATTGGGAGGCGAGAGGACTACAAGAAGAGGAATTTTGGCAGTGCATCATCGGAAAGGCCAGGGAAGACCAATTTCAAGAATGTTGCAAGTAAGCCACCGGTTTTTCGAAGTTAAAGGGCTCCATCCATGGCAAAAAGTACTGGATTCCGATGGAATCAACAAAGTGTGGGGAATGTTAGTAAGAGTGAGAAAGGAAGGGGTCTTACATGCTTCAGATGTGGGGAGTCCGATCACTTTATCAAAGATTGTCCAAAAAGGGAGGTGGTGTGCTATCGATGCAACCAACCGGGCCATGTGGCGGCAAATT
>JAUTBS010325112.1:0-10712 GCA_032361285.1 Aequorea victoria | reverse complement strand
TCATGGGGTAGCCGGCCAAAGGGATATATATATATATATATATATATATTTATTTCATTTATTATTTTTATAATTTCATGAGAATTAAAAATGGGTTTGGGCCTAATTAAGTCCTTGGGTCAAATTTTTAACTTTGGGCATATCCTTTAATTTGGGCTTAAGACTTAATTTATTAGGCCTAATATTGAAACATTGCGCCTATATATTTATATATATTGAGCCCTCATTATGTTTGGCCCAAAGCCTTAATTTATTTTTCTATTGGGCTTGACTCAATTTTGGTCCTCATTTAACCTCTCATAACTTACTTTTTTTGAATTTTTAATTGGGTTATTTGATTCATGAATTTATTGATCCCTTATAGTTGGGCTTAACCTCATTCTCTATCCAGATTTTTATTTAAATTTTTGGGTTTTAAAAGTTCTTAGATCTTACTTGCGGTCATTTCAATTTTTTGTGCATTTTCACTCTTTCAAAAGACTTTTCAACTTGAACTTTTAAAATTTTATTATTCTAAATTATTTAGACTCTTTTTATCCATTCCTCATTTCTAAGTTTATCTCAGTTCATATTTCATGTATTTATCCCTTTGATAATAGGGTTTGAATTCCATGTTATAACTTAATGTGTTCGTTCTACGTTTAGTTCTTATTAATTGTGTTGTGAAAAATGAGTTGTCACAAAGTCCACCGACCTCGCGGCTTGGGACAATCTCGGAAGGTCCAGGATAATAGAAAAAGAAAGCAGGTGACAAAAATATGACTTAGAAACAAAATAAAAACATTGGGCCACGGCCCAACGATGATGAAACTTGGGACAACCTTGGAAGGTCCCGGGAGAGAGAAAGAGAATGCGGGTGACAAAACCCAGCTTAGCAGAAAATAAACATGTCGGGCCACGGCCCAACAACGATAAAGCTCAAGAGAACCTCGAATGGTCCCCGGGAAAGAGAAAAAAAAATGCGGGTGAAAAAACCCAGCTCAGACCAAAGAAAAAATATCGGGCCTTTACCCAACGATGAAGAAGCTTAAGACAACCTCGAAAGGTCCCAGGAGAGAGAAAAAAGATTCGGGTGACAAATCCGATTTAAATAAAAGAGAACATTGGGCCTCGACCCAATGATGAAGAAGCTCGGGACAACCTCGAAAGGTCCTTGGGAAAGAGAAAAAGAATGTAAGTGACAAAACTCAGCTTAAAAGAAAAAGAGAACGTCGGGTCTCGGTCCAACGACAAAGAAGCTTGAGACAACCTCGGAAGGTTCCCAAAAAAGAGAAAAAGAATGCGGGTGACAAAACCCGACTTAAAACAAAAGAAAATGTCGGGCCTTGGCCCAACCCAACAATGAAAAAGCTTGGGACAACCTCAAAAGGTCCTGGGAGAGAGAAAAAAGGTGTGGGTGACAAAATCCGGCTTAGAAGAAAAGAAAATGTCGGGTCTCGGCCCAACGATGAAAAATCTCAAGACAACCTCGGAAGGTCCCAGGAAAGAGAAAAAAGGTGTGGGTGACAAAACCTTGCTTAGAACAAAAAGAAAACGTTAGGTCTCGGCTCAACAATGAAAATGCTCAGGAAAAACTCGCAAGGTCCTAGGAGAGAGAAAAAAGGTATGGGTAACAAAACTAGGCTTAGAACAAAAGAAAATGTTGGGCCTCGGCCCAATGATGAAAAAACCCGTGACAACCTCAGAAGGTCCCAGGAGAGAGAAAAAGAGTGCGGGTGGTAAAATTCAGCTTAGAACAAAAAGAAAATGTCAGGCCTTGACCCAACGATAATAAAGCTCGGGAAACCTTGGAAGGTCTTAGGAGAGAGTGTGAGGGACCCGTCTTTTTTTTTTCTTGCGATCTCAAAATGACACACGAAAAAGAGAGTTTTCCCCCCAAATGCGTCCGTGTTAAAGGCCGCACAATTGGAGTCGCCACTTGATTTTTGGATAAACCAAGAAACCAGAACTTTTAAGGGACTAGTCCGTCCTTACCAGAGAAAATAATTCGGGAGATAGGGAATAAAAGAGAAAGGTGTTAGGCATCCCTCTCACCCGATCTGAAAACTGGCTTCTATTTTGTCATTGTCTTAAATTTATCAAAAGTAACACATACAGAAAGGGGTTAAAGAGAGAACATTAAAAAAGCAAACAAGAAAATAAAACCTACCCTAAAACTAAGGTTTTCTATGCATACTTACACATAAAGGCATGTCAAGTGGGAGGTGGCAGCATATTAGTGCAGTTGATGTATAAGAAAACATGTTGTTTAAAACAGAAAGATGCAGAAAAAGCCACTGGTAGCCACTGGTTTTAGGAGAGGTGGCGTACGCCACCTCAGACGTGGCGTGCGCCATCTGTCTATGGCGTTCACCACTTTTGGGCCATCTGGAAATGACGCATGTCACTATTGAAAAGTGAGCTCGACATTCAGAGGCCCAAAAGGGGCTATTGTTTTGAGAAAATAGTATGCTCTTTGCGTGCAAGTGAATTTTTATAACAGAAAGAAACACAAAAACATGGTATTTCCAAAGAAATTCCAACAGATAGAAAAATATGCAGAAAAGACTACGAGGCAAAGATGCTGGGAAGCCATTGGTTTTAAGCAGAGGTGGCGCATGCCACCTCGAACTTGGCGCGCGCCATAGGGACATGGCGTGCGCCACTTTTGGGCTCTCTAAAAGTGGCGCACGTCGCTATGAATGACTGAGCTCGACACCAGGAGGTCCGAAAGGGGCTACTGTTTTTAAGAAAAAATAGTGTGCTCGTGTGTAGGTGTTTTTCTATGAAGAACAAAATGAAAAGAAAGCATTTTATGCATTTTTAAAGCTAAACGACTAGGAGAAAGAAAAAAAATTAAGATACGATTCTAAAAATAATAAGAGAAAATGCTTGGACAGTAATAAAATAAGGAAAAGAAACCGAGGAGAACGAGACCAATGGCCTCTTTCTCCCCCTTTACCGATTTAAAAGAAGTTTTAAAGGAAAGATAAGATGAACAAATAGAAAGAGATGAGTAAAGATAGACCTACCGTATACCCCGGAAGACAAGCAAAGTTTTAAACAGTTCCAAAGCTTTTCCTCACGTACGACACATCCTCGAGAGGCCTTCCACGCGGTCTTCGGAGTCCTTCCAATGCAAGGGATTTTGAAGTTTCAGGTAGTTCAAGTGAAGTTTTGGAAATTAGCTTATGCTTTAAGTTGTTAATTTAGCAGGGGTTTAGTTAGTAATTTTGGGATTGGGTCTTATTTCTGTAGAAGCTTGGTGCTCTCAGAATTGAGGGTGGTCTGCTTTGAGGTGGGGGGAGGGTTCTATTTATAGAGAATTGGCGAGCAAGCTGACTTGGAGTTGAAATTTCCTCTAAAGGTGGTGTGCGTCAAGTGGATGTGGCGTGGCACTAGGTGAAAGTGGCGCGCGCCAGGAGTAAAGGTGTCTTTGGGCTTTGATATGGCTTGGCTAGTGGCACAAAAAAGTTATGGCACGATGCTAGGTTGGAGGGAAGTGGCTTGGGTTTTGAAATAACACCTGGCTATTTGGGAGGAAGTGGCTTGCATCACTTAGAGGTGGTGCAACGCTGGGTTGGGCTGCACCAATGGGTGTTTTTTGTATTTTGGGTGTTTTGGGGTGTTTAAGGGTATTTTATGACGCATTAGATTACTCCTTAGACTCTTGGACACGCATATAGGCTCCTTCCACGCGGCTGGTGTATACATTCATCATCGGAAAGCTTACGAAATTGGCTGATGTTCGGTTTAGTCAAAATTGGGATGTCTATAGTCGTCCCTCTTTGACAAAACTCTCACCGCATCGCGTGGGTGAGTGAATGTCAAAGAACCATAGACAGTCCCTTTTGATTAAACCGTTCATCAGGTAAAGAAAAACAAAACAAAATGACAAGGAAAAAGAAAAGCTATCCTTTTAAGGTCATGAGTGAACCACGAGTATCAGTTTATAGTCGTGCCGGACTGCGAGCATCAGTTTATAGTCGTGCCAGACTACGAGCATAGTTTAAGATCATGTAGGACCGTTTATTGAGTTTAAAGTCATGTTGGACTACGTGTGTAGTTTAAGGTCATGTGGGACCCAAGGTACTCAGTTTAAGGTCATGAGACAAACCGGGTTATTCGGTTTTTAGATCAAGGGACGAACCCAAGAGTTCTCAGTTTTAGGTCGTGAGACAAATCCAAAACACTCAGTTTAAGGTCGTAAGACAGGCCTTCTTTAGAATTCTAGGTTGTGAGAACGAAGCTTGTCATCTGAGTAAGATAGAATGATCGGGAATGACTTAAAAAATTTCAAAAACTATCGGAGACGGACTCTGAATTTTGGAAATTTAATTTTGAAATTGATAAATTTTGATAATCGGGAGATGGACACGTGGCTGGCGCCACATGGCTTAGAGGGAAGTGACGTGGCGCCATATAGACATGGCGTGTGAGGTCAAAAGTGGCGCGCGCCAGGTGATGATTGGGTTTTCTAGCGCACGAGGAGGGAAGTGGCATGACGCCACGTGTGGAGGAGGGAAGTGGCGCGCGCCAGGTATACTAATAGTCCAAAATATCTTTAAATTCGGCCGATAGTTCATTTGGTCGTACGCAAACCTCTATTCTCTCTATTCTTTCTACTCCTACTCAAATGGAGAACAATGAAGATTAAACGGCTTGCGGTGCGGGTAATGAGGTGGCTCTCACTCCTGCAGTTCTGGCGGTTGTGGTCCTGGTGGTCCCAGCTCAGTCTGGTGGGAAACAGAGCACTGACTCCTTCTTTAGGAGTCTTGGCTCACTTGGAGGGCTCAGCGGCTCTATCTCAAGCTATTTCCAATAGGCCTCCGTGCGATCCATTGCTATGGACGGCTCGCTGGATGCTGTCGACAGTGACCGAACCACGGAGGAGGGTGGGCCTTCTGAGTGCCACATCACTGAGGAGCCAGAGGTGGACAACCCTCAGGTCCCTGATCCCTTTCGTGGGGTTCTGGCTAGGGAGATGCCGGGGGATTTTGACCCGGCAAGGTACGACCCTCCTGCTCATTATTGGGAGCTTCTGCCGGCTTCCTGCTTCTACTACACAAACCCCAACACGGAGCCAAATCTACTGCTTCAATCCTCGGGTTTCCATCTATCGGTGTCAAACCGCCAGGTATGTCTTATCATTTTTCTATTTTATTTCTGTTTAATTGAACAAAATAAAATCCAAAAAACTTAAAAAAGAATCATGGACTTAGATGTATGCACAGGGTAGGCTCGAAGTGTTTGGACGAATGATTTCTTGGAATATAACACCAAACAACTTGAACCCCTAAAATTAAAATAGATTTGAACTTAGAAATATTGTATGCATAGGATAAACCCCACATCTTTCATTCCATTTTTTGTATATATGTATGTTTTTGATTCTTTGCTGTTGGGTTGCATGTTAACATTTCTCGTGGTGGAATTTTCTTGTTTTGGTCCCCTAGATAACGTTTTTTTTCACTTTTTTCAAAGGGAGCTTTTTTTGTTTTGTTTTGATTAATTCAAATTTGGGTCGAGTATCAACGCTTTCTGAGAGGGAATTAATACTTTTTCCCTAAATTAACATTTTCACATTTTTCTAGGGGAATTTTTTTTTATATTTTGTATCAATTAATTTAAAAACTTGGGTTGCGTATCAACACTTCCTCAGCTGGCTAAGCTTTCGATCGTCCTGACCAACTTAGGTTGTATTTCAACACTTCCTGAGAAGGAATTAATATTCGTTGTGACTAGATAAATATTTTCACATTTTTCTAGGGGATTTATTTTATTTTATTTTGATTAATTCAAACTTGGATCGCGTATCAATGATTCCTGAACTGGCTAGGCTTTCGATCATCCCGACCAACTTAGGTTGTATTTCAACACTTCCAGAGAGAGAATTAATACTCTTTGTCCCTAGATAAACATTTTCACATTTTTCTAGGGGAATATATTTTTTTCGTTTTTGGTATTTTGGGTATTTTAATTAATTTCGTCTTGGGCTACGTATCGACGTTTTTTGAGAAGGAAGGACTTTCCTTCAGTCTGCCCGAATTAGGTTACACATTAGGTTCTGAGCTCGACAGTTTACTAGGCTTATCCGAATGTTTTCCTAACTTGGCTGGATCTGCGTTGGTCCCGATGAACTTTAGGTTGAGTAGTACGT
Organism: Aequorea victoria; assembly: GCA_032361285.1. Classification (NCBI taxonomy): domain Eukaryota; kingdom Metazoa; phylum Cnidaria; class Hydrozoa; order Leptothecata; family Aequoreidae; genus Aequorea; species Aequorea victoria. The sequence continues at coordinate 4,573 of JAUTBS010325112.1, read as the reverse complement.
ATTCCCAAGGGAGTTAATTAACTTATTTTTGTCCCGATATTAATGTTTACATATTTTCCTAGGGAATTTTGGGTATTTTAATTAACTCGGTCTTGGGTTACACATTGATATTTCTCGAGAAGGAAGGGATTCCCTTCAGTCTATCCGACTTAAGTTACACATTGGGTCCTGCGCTCGACGGCTTTCTAGACTGATTCGAATGTTTCCCCAACTTGGCTGGATCTGCGTTGGTCCCGACCAACTTTAGGTTAAGTCGTACGTATTCCTGAGAGAATTAACTGACTTATTTTTGTCCTTAGACAAATATTTGCACATCTTCCTAGGGGTTTTTGGGTATTTTAATTATCTCCGTTTTGGGCTACGTATCGACATTTTCCGAGAAGGAATGGCCTCCCTTTAGTCTGCCCGACTTAGGTTACACATTGGGTCCTACGCTCGACGGCTTACTAGACTTATCCGAATATTTCCCAAACCTCGCTGGATCTGCGTTGGTCCCAACCAACTTTAGGTTGAGTCGTACTTATTCCCGAGGGATTTAATTGATTTGTTTTTGTCCCTAGATTAACATTTTTACGCTTATCTGGGAGATTTTTGTTACCTTATAACTTAACTTGGTTTTAACCCTAGATAAATATTTTTGCATTTTTCTAAGAGATTGTTGTTAATTTACTCGTGGGTTATGTAGCAACGTTTCCCAAGATGGGCAGACTTTCCTTTGCCCTATCTAAATCAGGTTACGCTTCGCACTTCCGCTCAGTGACCCCTGAAAGCTACTTCGGCTCTTGGTCATCGTAAGTTGCGCTCCACGCTTCTCTAATCGGATATGGGATCTCTTATCTGACCGACTTAGGTTATGCTGCCCGTTTTCCAATGGGGATTTGGTCGCTTTGTCCTTAGATAAACATTTTCGCATTTCTCTAGGGGTTTTTTATTTGTTAGGATTTTATTCCTATACAAACGTTTGCACATTTATTTAGGAGTTTGTTAATTTTATATTGTTGTTTGTCCCTAGACAAATGTTTGCACATTTTTTTAAGGGAATTTTTTATTTTTAACTTGTTTAGGATAATGTTTTCACATTTTCTAGATTTATTGAATTTTCTATTTTTGACCGACTTGGGCTGCACTTTCCTGCTTTTTGAGATATAATTTTCCATTTTAAGTCACTAGAATAAGCATTTACATGCTTTTGTAGGTTTATTGGGTTTCTTTTTTGTCTAACTTAAGTTGTATTTTCATGCTTCTTAAGACAGAATTTTCTATTTTAGGTCACTAGAATAAGCGTTTACACGCTTCTCTAGGTTTATTGGATTTCTTTCTGGTTCTCAAATTAAGCTGCGCTTCTTGCTACTTAACATGATGGATTTTATTTTTTTAGTCAGATTATGCACTCCCTTTTTCTTTAGCTTTTCTTATTCCAGCCTATATTAACTGACAATTTTTTTGTGTTTTTATTCTTTTTTTGCAGACTGAGGATTATTTATATGGATTCGGGGGATCTGCCTGGATCCTCGAGTGGTACCAGGTTCTCCCCCTGGAGAGCCAAGTGCTCGTTGATAGATACAGGTTCAGCCAGTTCATTCCCCTCCCCACAAGTACTCATAATGACACAGTACTCCTGACGGCGTTGGTAGAGAGGTGGTGGGATACCACCAACACCTTCCACTTTCTGACATTTGAGGCCACCCTGACCCCGCTGGATTTGGCTATGATCACAAGGATCAGGGTAGGGGTGATCTGATTCCCCTCAACCCCACTGTCGGCTTGTGCCCAGAGGCACTTACCTATTAGTTGGGCGAGGTCCCACGTATGGTCGATCGGGGGCGTATCCGGTACGCCTGGCTCGTAGAGAGATACATGGAGTTCGAGTGCACCGAGCCCTGCCACTTCGAGTGGGTCACTTGGGAATTCTTGCTCTATCTAATCGGTACATGCCTGATTACGAATAGGAACAACACTGTTCAATTGTACTTCCTGGGAGCCCTGCATGATTTTGATCGGATATCGTCCTTCGACTGGGGAGGAGCAGCGCTGGCGATGCTATATACCGGTCTGCGGTCTACCTATCAGACTAAGGAAATTTCTGTGATCGAGTACTGGCGGATCTTCGAGGTATGATTCTCATCACTCTCTTTGTCTTTTCAATTTATTTGTACCTTAGCACTTATTGACTTGGCCTAACTTATTTTGCTTATTTGTATTATCTTTTTTGTGTTTCTTCCTTCTTTTCTTTATTTAATTTACAGTTGTAGGCCTATGACTTCATAGATTTATCACACCTAGAGAACACCTACTTGGATCCCCAGGTCATCCCGAGGGCAGCTCAGTGGGATCGGAGCACTCGGGGAAGGAATGAGGATGGGAATGACCTGAATACCTACCGTCTCTGCCTGGATAGCCTATCCCCTGCACCGGTATGTTCTATTTCAATTTTACGCATGTTTGATTTTATTTATGTGATTCTTCTTGTATGTAACCTGTGCTGAGTTTATTTTATAGGTGAACTGGCGAGTGTGGGAGGGCATGGAGGCCAGGGCAAACAAGGACTTGATAAGGAGCCGCCAAGCTCACCAGAGGAGGATCCTGCTAGAGGGTTTCTATGTACATGGATTATTTATAGGATTCTATTTACAGGGGTTTCTATGTACGGGGATTATTTACAGGATTCTATTTACAGGGTTCTATGTACGGGGAGCTATTTACAAGATTCTATTTACAAAGTTCTATGTACGGGGAGCTATTTACAAGAGGTTATGTACAAAGATCTTTTTTTTATGTAAAGGAGGAGGTTATGTATAAAGATTACATATATGTAGGATTATTTATTTACAAGGATTATATACAGAGGTTTATATTCAAGGTTTACATATATACAGGAGGTATATATATATATATATTTTCCGTTTGCTGTGTTTACTCTTTTTCGGGATTTCGTTGTGCATTTTTCTTATGTATGAATGCCTATTCACAGATGCTAGGAGATAGCACGACATAGACCTAAGCGGTCACACTAACACCCGTAGATATTAAGTGTCAGTGGTAATAGGCATAGACACAAAGCAAAGGAGAACAAAAACTGCTTTTTTATACAACAGAGGTGGCACGATGCCATGTGGAATGACATGGAGCATTCCATGTGATATGGCGTGCATCATGCTAAGGTGGTAGGCACTAGGTCGAGGTGGCGCGCGCCATATGATGATAAAGTTCAAGACCAGGTTCTGATCCCTCAAATTTTCTATAAAGAGAGGTCCAACCTACTTTTAAACAACCATCCCTGATTCTGCAACATGGCTTCTTTCACCCAAAATGCTTTCTTCCATCTGAGATCTGTGAGGATGGACTGGAATTTGCTGAAGGCATCCACTCAGTTGTGAGATTCGATGGCTCATAATTCCAGGCTTGGAGATGAGGAGCTTTGTCCAACCATCGAAGAGTTCAAAGCTATTCTGTATCTTTTCTCCCGAGTGGAGGTTTTGATTCCTTTATTGTCGGTGAGTCCAAAGAAACTGCTACGGGATTTATGCAGTTTGAGCGGTAGTAAAGCTTCTCTCGTTCTGCATAGTGGGGTTCTTGACACATCCTGCCTGGTGAGCCACTTCCATCCTGCCGGATCTCTTTCTGATTTCACTCTACAGTCTTGCCGTCACTATGCCTTGTGCATCTATTTTCTGGCCCAATTTCTTCTTTTCCCAGGAGATGATGATGTCAGCACTACCTTAGTACAGGTAGCCTCCCAAGATAAAAGAGGGAAAGAATTTTACACCACTAGTCCTGACAAAGACACTGATTGGTTTGGATGTTGTGGAATTCGGTGCTTCTTTTGCTTTTGCGGGCAATCCCCTACTTCTCCAGGTATCTCTCAAAACTCTCCTTTTTACACATTTTTCTTAATTTTTCCGCCCAGGCTCTCCTTTTTCTCATGTTTATGAATTTTTCCATTCGACTCTCTTTTTATATGTCTCTCGATTCTTTCGCTCAACTCCTCTTTTCCTATATTTCTCTCTCAGATCTAGTTGATGGAGAAGTTAAATATTTTGGAGTATCCACTGGCAGGAATCTATACCCCGAGAGTCTTTCTTCAAAGAGGGGTTTGCTACCCTTGCGTTACCCTGACTGAGTGGCATGATGTCTTTGATGCTCAGACGGGTGAGAACATTTGCTGGCATTGTCCCTGGTGGGAGGACCCGGTCTAGTTTTTCCTACTGCACTTCCATTATTATGTTATCTTCTTTGTGTTTTGTTTTTGTTTTTAGAAAAAAATTTAGGATTTGCACTTTTTCCTTTTCATGTATAAACTTTGTTCATTATGATTTTAATGTGAAAATTTCTTCCTTTTTTGATCTTTGATCTTCTCACTTCATTGGCTTGATGTTCATTTTTTCCATATAAGGAAAATTAATCAAAGGACTTGAAAAGATCTTCACATTAAAATCATAATCAGATAGAGGGTTTTGAAAGATGAAGTTCAGGTAAGTGTTTTTGTCAAGCCCCGCCCCGACCACCGGGCACGGAACCTGAGGATGGGTACTCAACCCATCGCACTTAACAACATACACAACATCTTGAGCAT
>JAUTBS010325111.1:0-17953 GCA_032361285.1 Aequorea victoria | reverse complement strand
GCCTGAGCATCCAAAGACCAGATTTTTGCTCCACAATGTCATTGAGCTCCCTTGGAAACTGATCTAGACATAATATATTTGCACCCCTCACACCTCTATATCACCATAGAATGCCGCAATAACTCAACTCATCATTTTCATGTGCCAAGGCCAAATGAGGTTGAGCATTGCTTCACTTTATCAATTGTAACCACCTTGCTCAACATATTAGCATGATCGTTTTGGTATGAATCTTCTTTGAACTTAAACCAACCATTTTTTGAGACAATTAACAAAATGGTTAATGTCAATGTGGTTGGTCGTGAATGGCCCAATTCTTTGTAAGATGCACCACACTTTTGCTCTCATTGTACAACTTGCAATCATCAAGATTATTGGCCAATTATTCCAAGAAGCTTTGTGGCCATACCATCTCTTTGCAAAGCTTCTGTTGCTGCAACACACTCTACATATATGATAGAGATGGTCACAATCTTTTGTACTTGAGGAAACCAACTAATCACAACACTGCCAAGAGTAAACAGATGCCCAATTGTATCTTTTCTACTGTTTATGTCACGTGCCAGATCAAAATCAACACATCAACACAAGCATGTGAGCCACCATACCATAAAGCCATATTTCTAGTTCCCCTGGCATATCTCAAAATCCACCTGATGGCTTAGTAAATGCTTTTTGCCCAGATTGTTCATGAACCAGCTGACAACTCCCACTACATTAGCAATGTTTGGCCATGAACAAACCATAGCGTACATAAATCTACCAACGGCTGAAGTCTATGGAACCTGGTGAGGCTTATATTTCTTGCTTTTTCGATGAGGGATGCACTTAATGCAAAGGTTGCGTAGGTGGGAAACTGGGAATCACTGACATGGAAAGCTCTAACAAGAATCTAAGGTTCTATTTCCCAATTAGAAAGGCATTTATGTTGGAGGGTTTGGTTTGGATTGAGTGACTGCTCATGTTGAGGGGGTGGGTTGGCTGTTGTTTGGAAAAGTTGTTTCAACCTTGGGATTTACTTGTTTATTTGTTTTTTCGATCCTGCCTTTTTATTGCGCAGTGAATATGCACATGGCTGCTTACCTACATAAAAACATACAACGGATGCATAAGGATCATTATAAATGTCGTAAAGCTTGTATTGTATGGTCACAACTCTTTCTTGATATCTTATATCTTAGTGTATGGGTATCTGCATACCTTTCCAGAGCCTTTCATTGTGCATTTGTGTGTCATCTCAGTTTATGTACTTCTGTGACAAATAAGAGGCATTATTGTGTTTTTTTTTTGTGTACCAGCCTTGCTTATATGTTCTCTCTCTCTGTTGTTATGTTTCTTTTTTCCTTTTTTTTGGGCCATTGTTTATAGGATGCCATGACTGTTATTAGAAGAATATAATTTTCAGGTTTATTGTCATTTATTGTTTCTCAGATTGGGGACATAAGGTGGATGTGGTAGGATTTTGCTTCCTTGATCTTGCTTCAAATTACGAACCCCCTCGGTCACTCATGGACTGGCTTAAAGCAGGGCCAAAGCCTATTTATATTGGGTTCGGAAGCCTTGTAAGTATCTTTCTTAAGTACTCTTTAGATTTATGTTCATTTTACACGAGGATGAGAATTTCCTATTTTCTGCTGGCTACGTTAACAATTTATTTTCTATATTGTGACTATTGTATTCTAAAGTATCTCTAAGAGCGAGCATGATTTCTTGTCCTGAAGATGTTGTTAAAGAATTAAGAAGGAATAACTCAATCATTATTTTCTTATATAGATCTTACAATTGCACTTGTTTTGTAGGCTTGGATTTACACCTCACCCTTTATAGATACTAGCCACCCGGGCACACTCGATGCGTGTGTAACTCGAATTATGATTACTCAATTTTAAATTACTAAAAAAAAAAGAGAATAAAAACTCGAATAAAAATAATTTAGATTCAAATTATTCTAATATTCATAATGTAAAACTCAAATATACCAAACAATCAAACAATAAAAATAACCATTGAGAAGAAAATGCCACCAGATCCATTCACTGCTCTAAAAGTTGATTCAAATAACCATATGATGGTTGCTACTACAAATTTCCAATTAAACTTCAATTACTGTCACCAAAACACACAAACTCATTCAGTAAACAACAATTTCTTCTATCTCATAATTAATATCTTTCTAAAATCCAATTATCAAAATAAAAATAATTATCAAAATCATAAAATACTTCATCAATGGTCCTCGTTTGGTAATATAATTGTTTCGAGTTTTTCTTCTTAAAAAATACCACAAATATAAGCACGTTCTGTTCACCGGACCTTGACGCCTTCTTGTCTAACCCGTAAGCAATCGCAGCTGCAGTAGGCTCGTTGATGGTTCTCATGACATTGAGTCCGGCGATGGCTCCGGCGTCCTTCGTAGCTTGTCTGTGAGAGTCGTTGAAGTACGCCAGAATAGTAACCACAGCGTTCTTAATCGTTTTCCCCAAATAGGCGTCTGCGATTTCCTTCATCTTTGTCATCACCATAGACGATATCTCCTCGGCGGCGAACTGTTTCTCTTGGCCTTTGTAGCAGACGATAATCATGGGTTTATCGCCGGGACCGACAATAACCTTAAAGGGCCAGAGCTTCATATCGCTCTGAACAGATGAGTCAGAGAAGCGGCGACCAATAAGGCGTTTGGCATCGAAGACGGTGTTCTGTGGGTTCATCGCCACCTGATTCTTGGCAGCGTCACCGATGAGACGCTCGGTGTCGGTGAAGGCGACATATGAAGGGGTGGTTCAATTTTCCTGGTCGTTTGGAATGATCTGGACGCGGTCATTTTGCCACACATTAACGCAACTATACGTTGTGCAGAGGTCAATTCCTATAGCCTTTCCCTCACTCTTGGATGCCATTGATGATGAAACTTTTTCCAAAAGCTTAGTTTCAGAGTACTCTGTTTCTGCAGAGATAATCAAGCTGAATGCTTTGAGATGGTTCAAATTGGTTTCGAATCGAATGATTTAATCTGAGTTGGGATTGGGAGGCGATGATATGTTTATATATATATATATATATATATAGAGAGAGAGAGAGAGAGAGGTTTCGTGAATGAGAGGGATTGATTGAGGGAGTTTTAGAAGGTAGTTGGAAGAGTGCACACGCAGGCAGAGAAGAGAGAACGTGGTTTGATAAGTTACGTGGCGGTTATTTAGGGTGAATTGACTTGATTAACCTTCTTTTTTTTTTTTAAATAAATGAGAGATAAAATTAGGGACATTTTAGAAACAAAAAGTGTGACGGAGCCTCAATTCTATCCACTTAATAGAATAGTATAGATATACATATGTAATCCTTTGTGTATAACGTAAATAGGGGTGTGAGAGACGAAGCAGGAAAGAGAAGGATGAGCGACGATGATGATGTCACCGGTGAGGTTGGCGACGCCGATGATGGTGATGGCGTCTGCGGTGGTGGCAGCGGTGGTGCTGTGGCAGCAGGTTCAGGGATGGAGGAAGCCGAGAGAGAGAATAATGGATTGCAAAGAGAGACTGGGATTGTTGAGAGGAATGAGGATTCTGAGGGAAAGAGGATTACCCTTTTTAAATAGAGGATGGCAGTTCTTTAGGGATCATGCCCATGATTCCCTCAATTTGATTCAATCTTCCTAATAAACAAACCACTAACTGTCATCTCACATGCATATCCAACTTTCTTTTTATTTTATTTTCTCATTTTTTATCTCATTCTTTCCTTATTCAATTGTTAATAACATAATTATTCCTTTATCATTTTATTATTTTACAAAGTTTAAAAAAAAAAAAATTATTTTAAACAGATTTTTAATTAGTTAGTTATTTTAATTAATTAATTTATTATTTTAATTTAATAATTTTTTATCAAATTACCGAGTTTTACATTCTTTCCCCCTTAAAAGAATTTCGTTCTTGAAATTAAAATACTAACCTTGAGGAAACAAATGTGGAAAACGTTCGAGAATCTCGTTTTCACGTTCCCACATGACATCTTCTACCTTATGATTTCGCTATAAGATTTTGACGAGTCGAATCTGTTTGTTCCGTATAATCTTTTCTTTTGTATCAAGAATCTGAACATGTTGCTCTTCATAAGTCAAACCTTCACGAACTCGAAGTGGCTCGTAATCCACCACATGCGTCGGGCTATAGACGTACTTCCTCAACATTGATACATGAAATCTCGAAGGGTCTAATATATCGGGGACTCAATTTCTCATTCTTACCAAAGCAAATAATTCTTTTACAAGATGAAACCTTGAGGAATACCATATCTCTAACAGAGAAACTCTAAGTCTCTCCTACGTAGATCGACATAACTCTTTTGTTGATTTTGAGCTGCTGAAACCTTTGTACCAACACAAAGGGGACTTACATTTTAGCCCATACAATACTTCATACGGTGTCACTCCAAAACTCGAATGATAACTATTATTATAGGAGAACTCCACTGGTAATTTATCATCCTAATTACCTTTCCGCCTCAAAGCACAAGCTCTCAACATATCCTCCAACATTTGAATGGTTCTCTCCGACTGTCCATCGGTCTGCGGGTGATATGTTGAACTAAAATCTAATTGAGTACCCATAGTAGACTGCAATGCACCCCAAAACTTAGACACAAAATGTGGATCACAATCCAAAACAATCGATATAGGTGAACCGTGATGCCTGACAATCTCTCTCACATATAACTGTGCTAGACGATCCAATGTATGGGTCATTCTGATAGCAATGAAGTGTGCAGACTTCGTGAGTCAGTCTACTATCATCCAAGCAACGTCGTGTCCATTATGCGTAGTGGTAAGGGTTGATTTTTTTCCGGTAGTGTTTGATGTTCGATTTTTACCTACTGAAAAGTAAGGCACTATGCTATGAACTCTGCTATATCTCACTTCATATAATTCTATCAAAAATACTCTCGAATATCTCTATAAATTTTAGTACCTCCCAGATGAATGCTATACCCAAAACTATGAGCTTCGGTCAGAATCTCATTCCTCAGCTCACTACTGGCAGGTATGCAAACACGATCTCTGAATCTAAGAACTCCATCACCACTGATACTGAAATCTTTAACCTCGCCTTTGCGTAACTCTTCCACATTCCTCTTGCATTGAAGATCATCCTGATAAGCCACACGAATTCTCTCCAGCAAGGTCGGCCACACTGTCAACTGACTATATAAGGCTGTTTCTCCATGTTGTATTATCTCTACTCCCATCCTCCTCAAATCTTCTACTAAATAATGTTGAACTGTTAATGACGTCGAGCTACCTCCCGAAGATTCTCTACTCAAAGCATCTGCCACCATGTTCGCTTTCCCCGAATGATAAAGTATCTCAACATCGTAGTCCTTCAATAGTTCAAGCCATCGCCTTTCCCTCAAGTTCAGCTCTTTCTGAGTGAAGATATACTTTAGACTTTTATGATCAGTGTAGATCTCACAGGACTCCCCATATAAGTAGTGTCGCCAAAACTGAAGCTCTCCACGGTAAAACACTGGGTCTAATAAAATCCTTATCCAATAGCTCTTGCAACTGTGCCTGCAACTCCTTTAGTTCCAAGGGTGCCATCCTATACGGTGCCTTAGAGATAAGCGTAGTACCAGGAAAAAGGTCGATCACGAACTCAATCTCACAATTCGGAGGAATACAAGTTAAATCTTCAGGGAAGACATCCAGAAATTCCCTAACAATACGAAGCTCATCCTATTCTATTGCTGGTACCTTGGTGCCCACAACACAAGTTAAAAGGCCTTCACAACTCTTTCTCAACATCTGAATCGAATGAACGGTCAAAATAAACCCTTTCATGTCTCTCTGAAAGAAGAATTTAGATTGTCCGGGTATATTGAAAACTACCCTCTTGTAATAGCAATTCACGATCGCATGATTTTTAAAAAGTCAATCTATGCCCAAGATGACACCAAAATCATGAATGGCTAATGATATAAGATCTGCCGGCAACATCTTATCATCCAACTCCACTACACTAAAATGACATACCTCATGTAGAAATATTGTGTCCCTAACAGGAGTGGACACAGAAAGACATACATTCAAAAGTTTCACCATAACAGATAGATGATGCAAGAACTCAGGTAAAGCAAAAGAATGCGTAGAACCAGAACCTATAAGAGTTCCAGCAGGAATAGATGATATGGTAATAGTACCATATAGCACAGATGGTGAAACTTCTGCCTCCTCACGAGTAAGAGTAAAGATACGTCCCTGAGTAACTACACATTGACTTTGTGCCCTGTTGACCGCAAGCTGCCTCTGATCTCCTTAACGATTATACTGACCTTGAGCTGACCCATTGTTACGTGCAGGCGTCCTCTTATTCTAAAATGACTATTGAGTCCACTGTTCTCCTGACCTCTTAGTTTTTCATTAAGTGGACATGTGTCATGTCTTACCACAACTGAAGCACATCTTTATTGTACCATCACCCACGAGACTGGACCTTTTTACATTGGTTACATAGATTTCAGCTTTGTTGTTCTGCATTCCCATTAGTCTGAGTATGTTACTGATTTTGTGTGTAAGTCTTCTTGGCGGGGTGGTTACCTCCAAAATTACTTCCCATTGGCTTTGAATCTCTAAACCTCCTAGGTTGCATGTCTCTCCTTTTTTGTGCATCATCCAAACTCTTTTCTTCTAAAAAAGCCTCGGTCACCAACTCTGACAATGTCCTTGCTTCGAATAGTGAAACCCTACTACGAATAGCCAGGCGTAGACCCCTTTCGAATAATATTACTTTGTCTTCCTCTTCAGGAACATATTGTGGCGCGAATCTAGACACCTCATCAAACTTTGCCTTATATTCCACCACTGACATTCCCTTTTGTTCCAGCATAAGGAACTCCACTTATTTCTATTTTTTGATAGCTACTGGATAATACTTGTCGTCGAACAATGCCAAGAATTTTGTCCAGACGAGTTCACGTTCTCTTCTTTCATACTGATGCTTCACCATGCGCCACCAATGTTCATCTTGTCCTTCCAACACGTAAGTTTCCAATGACACCTTATGTTCATCTGTGCAACCCAATCGCTCGAAAATGTTCTCTATACAAAACTTTCACATTTCAGCATCATCAGGATTGGTTAACCCCTTGAAGGTAAGAGTGTGCGATTTCAAGAACTTCTCGAATACTGAGCCTTTATCCAAGCTCATAGATCTTTCTGTGCTAACTACCCTCAATTGGGATTGTTCCCCAGCAATCATGCTCACTAAGGCATGGAGAGCCTGAAGGGCTCCCTCAGCAACTGGGACAGCTGGGGCTTCTGGAACATCAGGTGCTAATGGAATAGCTGGGACTGCTGGAGCCACTTGAGTTTTTGTAGCATCAAGGGCCACTGGAGTAGTACCAGGGGTATGCTCCCCTTGGGTATCCTCCATAGTCGCACACCTAGAGTTCACATTACATCTCGGGCGAGCCATTTCGCTGATGAACAATGTAGAACAAATATAAGATGATGCGTAATCAATCTACTAACAAGAACTCATAACATACAGAACTCTGGGGATCCAGACCTCTACTAATGACATGATGCGATATTCTTAAATTTTTACTTTGAGACCACTCTTGTCACACCCCAATTCAGAAAATGTGACCGGCCATGGATCATAGGCCTTGTCATAGTCAATCAAGAAAGCCTTAATCATTCTATTAGCTAACAATATGCTACAAAATACCAATGTAAGGGATTTAATCAATTAAAATCCATAAATAATCAACGTGGGATAATCAGCCCATAATATCTCAACAATATCTATTATTCTAACAATTCATGATAATAATTATTTATTCAGTGTGGAAGCAAAAATGCATGTCCTAAGAGATCTTAATCCTGGATCCCACGAAGCTACTGAGTCCATCGACAAGCTTCTTCATTGATTACCTGAAATGTTTAATTACAACGTCAGTTAAAGCTGGTGAATGGAACCATGTATAATAGAATACAGTTCAAAATAGGGGATTCAAAATATCTTGTACTTCAAACATAATCATGGTATGAAATATATAACTATAATAAAAAAAGGGCGATCACACAATCCATTATTTTTTTCTATAAACAAAAGGGCAATTACACAACCCATCATTTCTTTCATGAAAATATATATCTTTTTTGACATGGTCTCGTTATAAATAAAAGTCACCAATATCTCAAACTGGACATCAGAAGTGTCCTCAACAATCTTAAGACTTAAATATGTCAAAAATCATAATGGTATAGCGATCTGCTCATCAAAAAGTGGGAGTATCAATTAATTGCCACAGGAACAGCCTGAGCATAACATAATGACCAATGCCACATCATAAACTCGGGCATCCTTGGCCCATTGGATCCAATTTCAAAAATAGAGTCACCACAGGTTGGCACCTGAGTTTGTTCCCTAAACGATTCCGGTTAAGGTCACCAGACGCACACGAGCTGTCCCATAACTGTTGAGTCAACTAGAGTCACCACGAGATTCAGACCGGGTCTGTTCCCTAGCTGGCCAGAGTCACATCCATAAAGGGCTTTTTCCTGGACTTTTTTATTTTCCAATAATTATATTTCATAATTGCACTATATATATAGGAATCAAAACTTGTAAAACATTTGAACCATGATTTTACAAGAGAATATCATACAGTAACATTAAAAGCATTTAAAACACATGCATTTCATTTTCAAAGTAATTTGGGAAATACAAAGATTTTATTGAAATTACATAGCATGTCAATCACACGTCATCGTGATATATACAATACAATATCTCATAATCACAATTTATGCTAATTAAATCGAAACAACAACCAAATGAACTATTCCCCCATTTATATATTTTTAAAGTTTGTTTCTGGTATTAATTTAATCATTAATTAATTTAACTTTATCATTAAACTGATGCCAAATAGAGCCTTAACTTTAGAATTAAAACAGGAAGGATTTTAAGGATTTTGAGTTATTTGAGTCGACCCAAAGGGCCTGTGAGTCAACCCAACAAAGTCATAGGCGACCATGAGTCAACACAGTAAGGCCATGTGTCAACTCAAAGGTAACAGGTCTCGGTATCTCACTAACAGGCGACTGTGAGTCAACTCAAAGGGCTTGTGAGTCGACCCAAGTCCTTCAGGTCACCATGGGTCGATGCAACGAATGCATATGTCAACCCCAAGGAAGGAAACTACGGCATAAGGTACTGTGAGTCGATCCTAAGGGATGGTGAGTCGGCCCAAAGAAAAGGACACATGGCATAAGGCATGACAGGTGACTGTGAGTTGACTCAAAGGTAGGATGAGTAGACCCAAAGCAGAGTGAGTCGAGGCAGCTCCTTTTCAATGGGCTAAATCAGGTCATGAGTCGACTCAAATGGTCCATGAGTAGACCCCAGGTAGCAGGCTAGTAAAGAACCGAGGGCTTGGTTTCATGAGTCGACTCACCCTCCACGTGAGTCGACCCATTGGCGACGGAACCAAGCTCTAAGGGGCATGGGTTGACTCAACCTTATGGTGAGTCGACCCAAAGCTTCTGTACAGAGATTTTATGCCTAAAATCTCTGTAAACCAGGTTCTTTTCGATTCCTTTTCTTCATGGTTTATTATTCATATTTATTTTCTCATAAAACTAAGTGATACATATATATCTACATGGCCGTTTGTATGATATATTTTATATATGGATTTCTGTTATATATATATGAATATATATATACATCTATTTCAATCTCTTTTACTTATTTTGGGTGTAATTTATTCATATGTCTTCATAGGTTTCAGTCACTAAAGGTGGGATCTTTATCAGAGGTTTTGACTATATAACAATGGTTATATATATATATATATACACATATGTAATCCTGTGTGTATAACGTAAATAGGGGTGAGAGAGACGAACTAGGAAAGGGAATGATGACCGATGATGATGATAGCACCGGTGAGGTTGGCGATGCCGATGACGGTGATGGCGTCGGTGGTGGTGGCAGCGGTGGCGCTGTGGCAACAGGTTCATGGATGGAGGAAGTCGAGAGAGAGAAGAAGGGATTGTAGTGAGAGACTCGGGGTTGTTAAGAGGAATGAGGATTCTGAAGGAAAGAGGATTACCCTTTTTAAATAAAGGATGGCAGATCTTTAGGGATTATGCCCACGATTCCCTTCGTTTGATTCAATCTTCCTAATAAACAAACCACCAGTTGTCATCTCACATGCACAGCCAACTTACTTTTTATTTTATTTCCTCATTTTTTGTCTCATTCTTTACTTATTCAATTATTAATAACACAATTATTCTTTTATCATTTTATTATTTTATAAAGTTTCAGAATTATTTTATTAAAAATTTATTTTAAACTGATTTTAATTAATTAATTTATTATTTTAATTTAATAATTTTTTATCAAATTACCGGGTTTTACAACCTCTGTCATGGAGCTTTAGGAAAAAAAATGTCACACGTCTCGTACTCTCCTCCTTTGCAAAAAAAATTATTTAACTTTTACTTCTCGTTTTCTTACTTTGCAAAGTGATCCTACATGATCCTTCGTCATTCCTCATTCCTTACTAGTTCATTCCCGCACAACGCTTAACCAACTTACCATCTTCTCGAGACTAATATTACTTTTCAATGTGTAATTAATTCAATCCAACTCGATGGCCCTGGAAAATTTGGCCTCTTGTTCATAGTTAATAACTTCCCATTCTATGTTCCATATCTTTAGCTAAGGTTAGAACTCACAACCATCCAGAGATCACTATCTCCAACCCGAGGGTGACCTCATCTTTCATAATCACATTATTTATGAAATCTAAATTCTCATGACAATCCTATCTCTTTGTTCTCACCATTTTCTTCTTACATATTATCGCACATTCTTGTTACATGTTTTCTTTCACTATGAATATCAAATTTTAATCTCATAATTTAGTTTTTTGAACTCTTAATGCCCGGAAACGAATATCATTTATAAAATACTTCAAAGTCCATATCAATATTTGTCACATCTCAAGGTATTTCTTGTTACCTATTTTTTCCGATTCATCCATCAAGCACTTCATTCTAATTTCCAATGAAGTGACAACACTACTCGTGAACTTTAGGGAATAATACTCATTTTTCAAATATATGTATAAAATATCACCATCTTCAAGAATCTCATCTCTATCATGATACTTATGGCATCCAACGCGTACTAGACATATATTATGTCTACGTGCTATACTACCAGGTCTTGGTACTATGATCATCTCATCCGTTTCAAGAAACTTTACTTGGAATATTTTTTTTACTCCTTATCCATTTTAACACTTAATTCTTGTCTTTATCAAGGTTATACCATCTTTATTCCAATGATGATAAACTTCCTTCCAACGTACACCATATATGTACAGCTTCAACTAAGATATAGTTACTAGACCAATCCTCTCATTTCAACAAACTCGTTTAACCCCATGGGAACAACCTTCCAAATTCTATAACTTACTCAACTTTCGAAATAAAAATTCATTCTATTAGAACTTTCAACTCAACTAATAGATATGACCAACTTGCTAGAGTATCTATTCATAATCATATCCACATTCTTAAACAGGAGCTCATTTCATTATAACCTTCTTCTCGAGCTCTCAAGCTCACACAACCATTAGGGTTATCTCCCTAATCTAAACAACAATATTTCGTTTATTAGAACCTTCTCCTCATCCTGATAAGTTTACTTAGATCGAACGGGTTATCTCCAAACCCTAATCAAAATACTTACAACAAAAGTTCTTTTCCTTCAGAACTCGCACCCCAGCTGGATAGACTTACCTTGATCACTAGGGTTATCTCACTTAATCCGTCAACACACTTAGTCTTCCAATTAAAACTAACGTCTCGCGACAAATGTGTTTCCAATAGGATCTTTAAGGAAGTTAACTAGACGTCTAAGGGTAAGGACAAGACATCACTAACAATCAACCTACTCTTGACGACTTAACACATAATCCTATGGTCCACCACAGTACCAGACACAACTGAGTCTACAGAACTTATATCCTAGAGCTCTGATACCAAAATATCACACCCACTCCCCGAAGAATACTTTAACCTGATCAGAGTGGTGCGAAACAAGCTCACTTGATCAGAAACTAAGCAATAGTACTAAAGATGCACTCCACATCACTATACTCCATTCATTATATTCTCAAATTTGACATAAATAAAACTTACATCAACTACGAGCTAATTATAAAACTCACACGAGATACACAATCTCTAACATTTAAAAACGAGAGTCATTGCTTATCTCTCAACAAATACTTCTTTGATGACCTCATCCTGGTCTCAAACTTACATCTCTCATCTTCTGACCTCAACCATACCATGGTGGACCGATCATCTACCCTGTAACAATATCTATAACTACAAGTGGTTACAAAAGAGTAAACTTAGCATCATAATCAAAAGTATACCACAACAGTGAATATTCATGCAGGGTTTTCGTATAGAAAATAAACATTTATTCTTGTAACTCATGCAGAAGAATTTATACTTTCTTTATTCAGCTCACTAGCCCAACTCATATGGTTTTATAAAAGCTTTTTCTTGTTTCCACATACGGCCCTACATCCCAACTTTAATGATTTGTAAAATATATTTTTATACCGGCCCTATGGCCCATTCATCTTTCTGATTTCTCAACATACGGCTCTATGGCCCAAAATAACTTTATAAGCTTTTCTCATCAACAACATACGACTCTTAAGAAACTGATAAAATGCTAAATAGCATATCATACATGCTCACTAGCACATACACATATATACATCTTTCAGTGACCAAGTAACCATCTACCCCACGACCAGGAGTTCCAACGGTACCGCAACCTCAATCACGACTCACTTAATTTAGAGTGGCGGATATGAGGGCCACTCTTTAATCCCCAGTGATAGGTGCTAGCAACTCGAGCATAGCTCGCAAAGCCTTTAAGGAATCAACTCAGCATAGCCGCAACAACTCGGACAAAGTCCGTAATATCTCAGACAGAGTCCGAAACAACTCGGGCAAGCCCGCAACAACTCGGAATGATTACCCGTAATAACTTGGCACTTTCCGACAACATAATATATTTTAAAGAAGATAAGTTTTTACACACACAAGCATCTCATGTTCACAATCTCTATATTTAAAGAGAAAACATCTTTCAGAAATACGAGCAACACATGTTCACAAATATTTTTAGAACACTCTTTCACATGCATAATTAAAAACATGATAGCAACACATGCTCATGAATGTATTTCAAATATTTTTACAATATACAAGTCATTATGATATTGCTAGTTACTCTCACCTGAATGTCGACCAATGCGACGGCTACCTCGTTCATCTCTACGACGGCACAACCCCATCCACGATAATCCCACCAATGCCTAGGTTATATAAAATATCTAAGTATTAGTATCAACTCACTTCTCATAAGTTTATTGGTATGAGAATGTCCTATGTTGTTTAGATGAACTTAATATCTTAGGTTTGAAACCTTCTTCCTATAACTCAAACCCTTGCCTCCTTAGTCTAAAAGACCAAATAAAATTTCATTAACTTAATAACACTCTTATATGTGTTAATAATCACTTGGGGTTTCTAAGAACTCAATTCCTTAGGCTTAGGTTCTTAACTTCTCTTGGATCATCATTTCTCTTAAGTTTTCTTAAATTCTAAATTTTGTCCCACTTGTTGTAAAATTATTTAAAAATACCAAGTTATTAAGCCTCGCCCCAACCACCGGGCACGGAACCTGAGGATGGGTACTCCACCCATCGTACTTAACAATATACACAACATTCTGAGCATAATTATTTTTTTTACATAACATCAGGACTTCATCCTTGGGCCCATCATAATATCCAAAACATACATAAAAGGCTCAAAACCTTAACAACATCACACCATTAGTTACATTCCAAAAGGACAAAAGGGTGTTTCCAAGACTCGACACTCTACTACCTTCCATAAAGCCTAAGACCACAGTGGACAACACTAGCCATCGCCTTGACTTCAAAATCTACCTAAAATATCAATCTGTGTGGGGGTGAGCTAAAGTCCACGTGCTCACCAATCATAAGCAACAGCATTATAAATGGCACAATAGAATAAAATAATTTATCACTTTAAACAGGATATCATTTCACAAAACATTTACTTCATCATAAAAAGAAACATTCAAAGTTATCCACTTTTCACAAATCACCTCATAGTAGAGGGTTTTTCGGGTATCAAACCATTTCCAATTCTTTCTTTGCTTTTCATCTTTAATTCGTTCTTTCTTTTAAGAAAACTTTGTTCATCATCGTTCCGTTCAATATCTTTCCGTTCGTTATCTTTCAAAAGACAATCGTTTCTTTTACCATCATTCACCTCTCAATGGAGGAATTTTCATAACTATCACATCATCACCTCTTAGTGGAGGATTTTCCATATCATAACATCATCACCTCTCAATGGAGGATTTTTCGTATCAATTTCGCTCATCCATATAGTAGTGATTATCACATCTTATCATTTCACACAATCCACTTAGTAGTGGTAGTATAATCATCCATTTATCTCATAAACGCCTTGGGTTGTATTAATCTCTCAACCAGGAGTTGTTGCAGTACTGCATCTTCGAATATCCCGCCTACTCTTAATTGGACAGGGCTAAGGATTATTCGCCGGGCCACTTTTCATAGCTCAGTGGTAGAGCGAAGAATGCATCGGCCTACTCAAAGGACAGGGCATGAGCATTCCCCAGTAACAATATATATATATACATGTAATTATATAATAGCGTATACCCAAGCATTATCAGGTGTGCAATATACCCATATCATGACATGCACACCATGTATTATCAAGGCTTGTCGTATTAAACATATCATATCCATAAATCATTTATCTAGACTTCCATTTTAAGTTTTTCATTATATGCTCATGTCATCATACTAGGATATATATCCACACATTATCAGGTGTGCGATATACTCCATATACTATACCGTGGCATATGTCATCTCATAAATCTTTCATTACTTTTTGTAAGTTCTGTTCATCTTTCAATGTAACTCAAGTTATCCTAGTTCTCAAGTTCTACCATATTCATTATTCTTTCATGACATAAGGTCCAAGTTCCAAAATGTGTTCAATGATCATCTTATAAAACATAAGTTTACTAACCTCGTTTCTTTCGCAAGTAACATCACTGTTCATTTTTTAAAATATTTAACTCTCATTATGTTTCAAATATAGGTTCACAAGTCATTTTCTTTTTGTATGTAAAATCACCGTGTATTCTCATAAAACATTTATTTCAATTTCCAAGGAACAAGTTCATAAGATAATTCATAAAACACGAGTTCGTAAATAAAGGTCTCTTTCACAAGTTAAACTACCATTCCTTGAAGTGTACGGAAATTAACCATTCACACATCTATAATATAAAGCTAATGATAAGAAACACCCACCTCAAAGCGATTGCTTCTTCTCGAGCCACGCCCTCCGGTTCACTCCGGAATTTTGGTTCCTAGCACATAAATCGAATAAGAACTTACTACTCCAACTAGAACGACACATGCATGCTTGTGTGGATATATAAGTGGGGTATTTTAATTCTTATTTATATCATTTTTGATCATTCTTAACATTTCCATAATCCCTAACATCCCTTACTTATGCTTAGGTACTTAGGTTAGGTTCAAGACTTCTTAACTTGTTTCCTCTGTTTTTCTCAGAATCTGCCACTGAGGAATAAAATAATTTAAAAATACCAAACCTCACTGGAAATTTATACAATATTACAGAGACCTATATTTTGATGTTATCTACATTTGTGATGACGACACTGAACACTGGTTGTACACGAAAGATGGTCCAAAAAATATCACAACAGATTCTATTAAAATAAGGGTCTGTTTGGTAAAATCGGTATATCATGAAATATACTTAATTAAATCCACTTATGTAAATAGGGGGTGAAACTAGACTCATGTATCTATCTCTTAATATGTGGATCATCATAAGGGGAGTTTCGTAGACCAAGATACAATCGTTTAAAGTGATCTCTGTTTCTGTCTTGCTATCTCAAAAATTTTAAAAATAGAGAAGGGGTTCAAAAATACATTCTGGGGCCTAACCAAGAATCACACGTGCTCAAGACATCCCAAATAACCTCTGTTATAAATAGTTTTTCATTTTGACTTAATTTGGTTCCCACGAAAATTCAATGTTTGGCCTAAAAACTATTCTGTTTTGGTCCTTCTTGCATCATCATGAATATTCAACAACCATTCCTATTTTAACTCATCAAGAGTATGTCTAATCTCAACATAACATCATAATATGTCTACTACCAAGTTAATAATCATTTTATTAAACATTTAGTCTTCATTTTTAGTTCATTCCAACCTTCCCTAGAACCTAGGTTTGAACTCATTCCTTTGGTTCCATGGCATATGTTCATCTTTCTTCATTTGTGTTCTTCATTCTTTATTTTAGAGAGGATAAGACATAAGAACATGATGTTGGGAAATAAATGATGAGTTTTAGGAGGTCCTTACTTGATGGTTCTTAAGAAAAGAAAACTCCTAATCTCCTTGATCTCTTCCTTTTTCTTCTTCTTCTTCTTCTTCTTCTTCTTCTTATTTCTTCTACTTCTTCTCATTCTTTCTTTTCTTTCTTTTTCTCCTCCTTTTCTCCCTAAGGCTGCCGAGTGGGTGAGGAGAGCTAGTGAGAGAGGGAGTTCAATAAATGAAGAAAAAATTCAAAAAAGGCTAGGTATTTATAGGCAAGAATTATTCAAGTCTTGGAATAAATTTATTTCCCATAAAATTAGTCATTCCATCTCACTATTTGGATGACATCATTGACCAAGAAGTCTTACAAGAGAGGACACAAGGACCATGTGTTTTGTCTCATCAAAATGATGAGAATTAGGGAAAGAAAATACATTAATTCTTTTTTGGGTAATTTTCTACCACAATTTAATTATTCCATGTATTCTTATCTTCTTAAAATATATTTATGTGTATGATTATCTCCCATAATAATTTAGTTAGTATAGAAGATGAATTATAATTTCAAACGAGGCTTACTTGTCAAACACTCAAACATCACATCACTTATTTCTCCTAATTTTTCATTTTCCAAAATAAAACAAAAATGGTCACATCACACCCACTCACCAAGTGGCTACCGGTCAAGGGTAATTTTGGAAATTAATAATTGTTTTATTTTTGTTATTTTCATAATTAAATAATTAATGTGGGTCTCATTTTAATCTTTGCTAAAATTTTGGCCTTTTATGTGATTTTTCAAAATTTCTTCAAGGGGTGGGCTCTAATTTAATTATTTAGGTCCTAAGATTTAATTTGGATCCATTGATTTAATTCATGAGCCTATGGGCTTGAATTTCCATGTTGGACTTTAGTCCAAATTCTCATGTTTGGATTGTGATCCAAGAACACTAACATTGTTTTTCAAACTTAATCTTAAATTTTTTTAAGTTCTTCTTCATGACCATAACTACTAACTTCTTTAGGGTTTTAAGATCTCACCTTTCTTAGGGTTAGAACCACTTGTCACAATTTAAATAATTGTACATCTTTATTCTACGTTTAGTACTTAATGAACGTGTCGTGGAAAGTGAGGCGTCACAAATCGCGTCAAAAAGAACCTACATACGAGTCCAAGGAGTACTCCAATGCATCCCAAAAACATCCCAAAACATCACAAAACACCCCAAAATACCTAAAAATATTAAAAACACCCATTGGTACAGCCCAACCTATCGTTGCGCCACCTCTAAGTTGTGACGCATCACTTTATACGACACATTCATTAAGCACTAAACATCAAATAAGATGTAAGATTACTTTAATTGGTTGACAAGGGATTCTAACACTAGAATATAAACCCTATAAAACC
>JAUTBS010325001.1:0-10713 GCA_032361285.1 Aequorea victoria | reverse complement strand
CCCCGCCCCGTATTTGCTCGTTTCGATTATTTTGAGTTTTTTTCGTTTTGATAAATATGAGCAAAGACTGCATTTGCTTCTCTTCTCTAATTACATAAAATAAATCTATACTATTATAATAAGCAAATAATAGAGGTAGTCATCAAATTTGGTAAAACCAATGTTACATGTTTTTTTCTTTTATAAATAGGGGTAAACACGTCTTTTCATTTACTTAATAAAGAATAAATAGGTAAATTTAAAATAACTTCACATAACTTCCACCATCCTCCACACAACCACCCACTTTTTACATTACCACCCACTTCTTATATAATTTCTTACATTAATTTTTAAAATTATTAATTTCTTTATTTTCTAAAAATATTTAACACTATTAATTAAATTATTAAAAAATATTACACTCGCATCGCGATGGCCATAAATCTAGTATATTTATGTATAAATACATAAATAAAATTTATTTTTTTAAAAAAATAATAAACTAAAACATAAAAATATTATATTTATTTCTTATTTTTCATATTTTAATTTTAATCATTCATCAATTATTTATTTTTTACTTACTATATTATCTTTAACTCTTATTAATATTACATTTTTAAAATTTATAAAATATTCCCGATAAATTTCTATCCTTGCCCCTCCTCCATTTATTCTCCGGTTTTTTCTTACCGTTCATATCCCGAAATAATAAGGAATGAAAATAGGATATCACATCTCTGCTTCCGCCCTGTCCCATTACCATCCCTAAAGAGGGGTGAGTCCGTATGAAATAGGAATACAGTAATAGTAAAAGATATTTAGAATTTTACTTAGAATTCAAACTCAATGGTTTAAATTTATTTATAGTGTTTTTTACACAATACACTTAAATCAAAACTATTTATTTTAAATTCTAAATAAGATTCATAACACATTTTCTGAGTTTAGAGCATTTTCAATAGAAATAATATAACCTCGGGTCTGGTAGTGTGAATGGACATTGATGAGTATCGCCTAAGGCCGTTTGTCATGAATCTATGTCTAATATCTGCCACTGCTGATCAATTAGCAATGCACGTTCTCACGGAATAGTAGTGTGAGGTACTTTGTGATGTCATTGAAGTCATTGCTTGAACTTCTCTCTCCCTCGGTCTATTACTCTACGTCATGTTTGTTGTGCACGAAAGTTAGATTCAAGTACTACTTTGAAAAGTGTTTTAATTTTATGTTAGGTTATTTAAAAATTATTCGAATTGTTAATCTGAATAGGTTATAGGACTTTATATCCGGAGTATAGGAGATAAATAAATTTAGAAAAGCTGAGACATAAAGTTATAAAATTAAAAGAATTGTGAAATTAATTGCTAAATTAACTATTTACTCTTCCTAAACTAATGAATGCTATCGAAATAATTAATAATTAATATTTGTTGGTATCTGAATCTGGATAGTTCTCCGAGATCGGCTTCGTGATCGGCGTGCCCCAAAGCTATGTCAGAGCTATTCCTGTTCGCCGGTAAAGATCCTGCACAATGTTAGAACATAGGCACCGGTGGGGTACCGGCCTATGGCTCTCCGATACTAAAATCAACAGATAGGCAGTGAAATATAATCACTGAATGTAGAAGTGTATAAAATAGCGTACCTTTAGAGTATGTAGGTAGGGTTTATTTATAAAGATGTAGAGGCGCGGATCCCGAAGTGTGATAGGGGAGAATCCCTGACTGCCCGGGATTGGGCGTGATCTCTGGGATAAGATAGAGGCGAATCTGAAATTTGTCAATCCGAACAAGAATCTTGGGATTCGCGATGATTCGATTGCTGATTTATCGCTAAGATAGCTGTTGGAGTGATTTCGGGAGACATCGTCGGCGTTGATTTCTAGACTTGCCTCTAGCGATGTTCGGCTCGGCCAGTTTGGCTAACCGAGCGTGAAGTCTGACCGAGCATGTTTGGGTTGACTGGTACTCGGCCTCGGGTTGACCCATGCGTGCCTTGTCGACCCACGATTGTCGCAGGGGGTGCACATGCCCCGGTCGGTTAAAGCTTGTAATCTTATTTCGATCGACTTTGGCTATTTTGTCCTCGTCTTATCGGTCAGTCGGTAAAGGTATCTGGTTGTGCTCACATCGGTCGGTTTTGTCTGACCGTTTAGTTCATACTCATCAGATGCCCCTATTCCCGAGCTGAACTCGCTCGACGAAGGAAATAAATCTGTTTAAAATGGCAGTTGTATGGTTGTGGTGATGTCATTTTAGCTTCCCGAGATGACGGTTACACGGGGCTTGAGGAGACTTTTCCTCTTCCCGAGGTGACAGCTCGTGTTGTTAAAGCACCATTTCCCATTAAGTGTGGGTCTTTTCAAATGCTAGAAAGAGCGGCCTCTTGGTATCCGATCAACACGTGGGTCAATCGGGGTCGTCGGTCGCTTTACATCGGACGGTCGACAATGCTCGATTTTGGGACCGTTGGATCAAAAGGCTCGTTTTAATCTGGGCCATTCGTGCATTTGCCTATATATAGGCAAGGGGGGCTTCTTTTTCGCTCTTTACGCTTTTGCACATTTCACTTTATATTTCTCCTTTCTTCTTCTCCGAAGAATCTGACTAGCGTTCTCCAACGATCTCTATTACTACTGGCGAGAAAGCCCTGCCTTTCCTCTGTTTGACGCTACGTTCCCCTCTCTCGTTCCAGTAAGTTCTCTAGTTCCCTTCTCATTTCTCGATTTATCTTCTTACTTTTCCAGTCTCCCTCTCCTTAAAGAACCAATTCTGGCTTTTTCGAGTTCTGAGTTAGAACTCTTGTCGTATCCTCGGTTCTTTCCTTCTTTCCCTTGGTTTTTCATCAATTGGGTAGAGTTTTTTCACAAGCGTTCTCCTCATGCCCCTTCTATTGAGTTTTTTTGTTTTTGATAGCCCAGTGTTCGACCTTGCCTGTAGGGAGGCCCCTACCGTAGCTAGGTTTCTTTTGCCCCTTGTTCAACAGGGTACAATGTCGTACCCCTAATAAATTGAGTCTTCTGGGGATAAAATATCCCCGTCTGGGTTAGGGACCACTATCTTGGTTCCTGACCACGTCATTCTCCTTGACTGTGGGCAATTGTCGCCTGCTGATGGGGAGAGCTCTAGCACAGTCGTTCGCCTCTTTGAGGAGGTTAGCCAGGACTTTGCTGTTAAGCCCATTCCCTCTGTCTCCCGAGCCTCAGACATCGAGCGCTTGCGTGAAACATTTTTCATCCCTTCCTCCATAACTTGTAGGGTCCCCAATCCTGATGATCGAGCGTGCTCTCGCTCGCTCGGGGACGTGTGTTTGTATGAACATGCCTTCCTTGCTGGTCTTCGCCTTCCCTTTCCTCGCATCGTCTGGGAGCTTTTAGACTTCCTAGGTTTGTCTCCAAGCCAGCTGATACCCAACGGATGGAGGATCCTCCTCGATGCAGTCATCTTATGGAAAGAGCCAGCAGGGGCCAATTCCATCTCTCGGTAGATGAATTCATTTACTGCTACCAGCCCAAGGAAAGACAGTCTGGGTGGTATTTCTTTCAGTCCCAGTCAGATGACCTAGTGCTTATTCTTAGTTGCCCCTCCTCCAATAAGCATTGGAAGTAGAGGTTTTTTTTATTTCTGGGGAGGGCTGGGAATTCCAACCTTAGGAGGAAGTTGGCCCCAACACCCCTAGAATTATCCCTTATTGGGGACGCCTTCAATCGGGGAACATTACTGTCGAGCCCTTGGTGGATAACGAGGTCAAGGCTAGGGTCAGAGCTTTCAAAGAGTCCAGAGATAGATCTTTCAGCGTCCTGGTGACCCCCCAAAAACTAAGTGCTTGACTGCTTAGCCCAATCAGCCCGAGTGAGACTCTTTTTCCTTTTTTCAATCAGATTTCTTTTTCTGTCATCTTTCAACTGTTATTTTACTTGTTTCTGATTTGTTGGTTTTTGTTTTTCTGAACAGGGATGTCGAAGGGACCTGAGAAGGCTCACCTCGAAAAGGTGAAGCCTCGATTTATTGGAGAGGTTGGGGCCTCTATGGCCAAACGGCCAAATAAAACATCCTCTTCAGTCGTCAAGGTCCGAACGACCAACGTTGTTGAGATTGACCTCGAGGATCAACTCCCCTCGGGGACCATTCTCCCGGTGGGAGTTCCTCCAACACCACTCTCGACCGAGAAGGCCCTTTTAGTAGTTGTGACTGGACCCCTTGCCTTGGACGCATCTACCTCGGCTTCGCCCAATGAGATGTTAACCAACATCAATCTGGCCCGGGGAAGGATGTTCGACTTCATTGAGGACTTGAACCCATTCTTCTCGAAGATTGGGACTACTCACATGGCTAAGGAGCTAATCCTTGACCTCACCAAGGTAATCTTCTAACCTCTCAGGCCCTTTGCTTTATTTTGTGCTTTACTTTGTTCTGTATTTCTCGTAACTAATTTTTTTGGTGTTGGTTTTGTCGGCTTACGCTCGGGCGGTCCATCTATCGGGTTGTTGCTACCAACATAAAGTCCAGATCGCTGGTGAGGGCAAGGGAGTTTCATCCTTGGAAGGAAAGCTCACCAAGCTGACCGAGGAGCTGAAGAAGGCTAAGGCCGAAACCCAAAAGTCCATGGCCCAGGCCAAGGAGGAGGAGAAGGCAAGGATAAAGGTGGAGCAGGAGAGGACATAGGCTGAGGAGAAGGTTGGCAAGATGGAAACCGCAGTGGCCACATCCGAAAAGAGGGCCTCCCGAGCCCAAGCTCAGGCTTCCGAGGCCTCGGCAAAGCTTGCTCGGGCGGGAAAAGAAGCGGTCAATGAATTCAAGGCGTCGGAGGATCTTAGCCTTGAAACCACTAAATACTATGTCAGTGGTTTCAATGCAGTAAAGGCTCGAGCTGCTGTGAAGTTAAAGGAGATCGACTTCTCATCCTTCCTGTGGGATGACGACGATGAGACCGAAGGCCCTCCAACTGAGGAAGGATAGAATGCCCCGCCCCCCTCAGCCTGATCTTCTTCAATATTTCTCTTTTTGTCTTCATGTAATTTTTATTTCTGTACTTTTTATAGAAACACCTTTTTTTAATTTTAATGAAATGAAATGCCGATCTTTCTAAAATATCTTGTCTCAAATGGCTCTCTACCCTTCTTCTATAATTTTATTTTACAAGTGTTGTATGTCTCGGTCGGCCTTCCTAGGCAACTACTTTTTTCTATCTCTTTGTTTTGCTAAGTGTTAGACCTCTCTGTCGGTCTTTCTACCTTTTGTTGAATGTATGGAATACTCTATCTCTGGATGATGTCTTATACTTTTCCCCTTTAATTCTTTGTAAGTGTTGGATATCTCAGACGGGCTTTCTAGTAGCTTTATTCTCGTTCTGGCTGACTAGAACTTGAGATAATGAGAAATTACCAAGTGTTTAGGGCCTCAGTCGGACTCTCAAATAGTCTGACCTTTTTTCGGCTTACTTTGGTCTTAAAGTGATCTTGGTTATGGATCTTACCTGTTTAGTCGACATCTTCAAGGGCTCGGTTGGATCCTTAAGTGATTCAATCATTCTCTAACCGACGAGATCCTCAAATGATCTGCCTATTTGAACTTTGTAGAATTCTTTTGAGGCTTTGGTTGGATCTTTTAGGTGATTCGGCCATTCTTTGGCTGATCAGGTCCTCAGGCGACCTGGCTGTCGAACTTGTAGCAGTTTCGACGCCTCGGTTGGATCCTCAGGTGATCTAATCGCTCTTTGGCCGACCAGGTTCTTGGACGATCTAACTATTGAACTTGTTATAGCTTTGAGGCCTCGGTTGGATCCTTAGGCGATCCAATCATTCTTTGGCTGACCAGGTCCTCAGGTGACATGGATGTTGAACTTGTTGTAGCTTCAAGGCCTTAGTTGGATCCTCATGTGACCCAACCGTTCTTTGGCCGACCAGGTTCTCGGGCGACCTGGCTATTCAACTTGTTGTAGCTTCGAGGCCTTAGTTGGATCCTCAGGTGATCCAACCATTCTTTGGCCAACCAAATCTTCAGGCGACCTAGCTGTTGAACTTGTTGTAGCTTCGAGGCCTTGATTTGATCCTTAGGTGATCCAACCGTTCTTTGGCCAACCAGGTCCTCGGGTGACCTGGATGTTGAACTTGTTGTAACTTCGAGGTCTCAGTTGGATCCTCAGGCGATCCAACCATTCTTTGGCCGACCAGGTCCTCAGGCGACCTGGCTGTTGAACTTGTTATAGATTTGAGGCCTTAGTTGGATCCTCAAGCGATCCAACCATTTTTTGGCCGACCAGGTCCTCAAGCGACCTGGATGTTGAACTTGTTGTAGTTTTGAGGCCTTGGTTGGATTCTCAAGTGATCCAACCATTCTTTGGCCAACCAGGTACTCAGGCGACCTGGCTGTTAAGTTTCCTTTATAGATGTAGAGTTTGTGGAGAAAGCACAAAAAAGACAATGTATAAAAAGGATAACTTTATTGCAGTCGTTTATATGCTCCCTTACTGGTTGTATTTTCTAAGGTGCTCGACATTCCATGCATGTGGAAGTACCTTGTCGGTCGCATCCCTTAGTCGGTACATCCCAGATCTTACTCGGTCTTCGACTTGATAAGGCCTTTCCCAGCTCGGTCCTAGCTTTCCCTCTCGGGGATCTTTAGTGGCGAGAGAGACCTTCTAGAGGACCAAGTCCCCTACTCTAAATTCTCTCTTTCTAACATTGTTGTTGTAGTATCTCTTCATTCTCTGCTGGTACGCCACCTTTTTGAGCGTCGAGGCTTCTCAGACCTCGTCTATCTGATCTAAACTTTCTCGGAGGGCTTGGTCATTCCTGTCTCCGTCGACGCTGATAGTCCGATAGCTTGCTAGGCCGATCTCAACTAGGATGACTGCCTCGCTCCCATAGGCGAGCATGAACGGGGTCTCTCCTATTGGAGTTTGGACTGTCGCTCGGTATGCCCAAAGAATGTTTAGGAGTTCCTCGGCCTATAGGCCTTTTGCTATCTCCAGCTTGGTCTTAATCATTTTAAGACCATTATGTTGGTCACCTCGACTTTCCCATTAGCTTGGGGGTGAGCAGAGGAGGACTATTTATTTTGGATACCCAGTCGACCGCAGAACTCTCTGAACCCACCACTCCCCCTTGTGCCAAAATGCGGAACTAAAAGGGCATCCCCAGGGGAGCTTGGGGGAGGGCTCTGGGCACCATCGAGAGGTGTCTTAGAGTCTCCACCTGGGTTCAGGTGCCCCGTGGAAGGTGTGAGCTTGGCCAGAGTGCCAACACCACGCACCACTTGAGAGACTGAGGCTATGGACTAAGGCACGTCGTGTCCCGCGTGCTAACCCTTTGGGTAAGTGTCCTAAGCTAATTGGACTATCAAGGCTCCACCGTATGGCCTTGTGTGCTGACTTGCTTGCACGTGCTCAGGTTCCGACGTGCTTGTGGGGGTTCGGTGGCCTAACATATGTGGCAAGAAGACGATGCTATACTTGGATTATTATTGAAAGATATTGTGGCCTAAGGATCATATTGCCTTGCTCGGGTGACACATTTATACAATCTTATAAGGGCATAAGGCACCCCGTGGCTATCAAAGATGAGCAACAAAGACCCTGTACATATCAGAGAGCTTGTCAGCTAAGCTTGGCTTCAAGGCTAGCACAACAGAGTATAGCTTGTTGACCTTGTGACATAGAACCATGGTTGGGCAAGTACCTTGCTCAGGAGTAGCTCAGTGCGATGAAGCTACTTATGCTGTTGAATGTGCAACTGTAAACATGAAGGCTTGCAGTGACATTCGAGATACGAGACTCCCATAAGGAAAGTTTGTTCTTGCTTGACAAAAGCATGGGCCTACAATGAAAAATAAAATACGGGTGATGAAATAACACTCGAATGGTCAGGGTTATGGCAGATTCGGGCTTGGTGGAGTTCGAATGCCTCAAGGGAAAAGTTTTTGAATCGACACACGATTGATTTCTACACAAAATCTATTGCCTCCTGCTCGGTAATCTTTTCCAGTGACTCTGCTTCCACCTATTTGGTGAAGTAGTCAATCGCTACTATCAGAAACTTCACTTGGCCCCTCCCGGTCGGGAACGATCCTACTATGTCGATTCCTTACTAGGCGAACGACCATGGGACAGTGATTACCGTGAGGTCCTCTGGTGGCTGCCTGCGGGTGGTTGCGAACCTCTGGCACTTTTCACATTTCTTGATAAAATCTTCTGCATCCTTCTGTATTATTGGCCAGTAGTAGCCAGCCCTTAGGATTTTTCTCGATAAGGCCCAATTGCCCGAATGATTGCCGCAAACCCCCTTATGTACCTCTTTCATTACATATTTGGACTCTTCTTCTGAGATGCATCTTAGGTAGGGTAGTGAGAAGCCGCGTTTGTATAGGTTATCGTCGATGAGCACATACTTGCTCGCGCGGTGTCTCAACTTTTTGGCATCGGCTTTGTTGCTAGTAGCTGACCACTTTGCAGAAAGTGGATGATGTCCTCTGCCCAGACTATACAGACCTGTGCTATGCTGACTGTTAGTGGTATCTCCTTCTGAGTGATGCTCGGCTGGATCAAGTACTCTGTCAATACCCTTCGATCCATCTGTCCCTTAGGAGCTAAGGCTAGCCGAGCGAGAACATCAACTCACTAGTTGTTATCCATTGGGACTCTTTCAATTAGGAACTTTTCAAATCTAACTTTGAGTTCCTCTATGGCAGTCTTGTAGGCCTTCATTCGCTCCTCACGTGCTTCGTACTCACTCTAAACCTGACCGACCACTAATTGTGAGTCGCTGAGGATTTTAACCTAATTTCCCCTTATTGCTAGTGCCATTCGGAGGCCAGCTATGACGGCCTCATACTTTTCCTCATTATTGGTTGCTTAGAAATCGAAGCGCATAGTGTACTCTAGCACATCCCCTTGCAGGGAGATAAGGACAAGACCTGCACCACTAGCTGACTAATTCATAGACCCGTCTACATTGACTGTCCACACTTGCCGAGCATCAAAGATGACCTCGTCCTTTAGATCGGTTGCCGAATGATCGGATGTCAATTGAGGTTGCGGTTACTCGGTGGGAGGAGGCTCGGTTGTAAACTCTGCTATAAAACCTGCCACCGCTTGTCCTTTGATGGCTGGTCGTGGTTGATACTGGATGTCAAACTCGCCTAACTCCATCAACCACTTAGCCAACCGTACAGAAGTCTCTGGTCTTTTTAGTCTTTATCGTAGTGGTTGGTTTGTCAATACGACTATGGTGTGAGCTTGAAAGTAGGGGCACAATCGCCAAGCTGAGATGACTAGCGAGAATGCTAACTGCTCTACATGGGAATATCTGGATTCTGCTCCTCAGAATGCTTGGCTAGTGTAGTAGATGGGTTTCTGGACCCCTGCATCCTCACGGGTGAGAGCTGAGCTTACTGCAGTTTTTGAAACTGCGAGGTAGAGAAAGAGTTCTTCTCCTGGTACTACTCGAAAAAGCAGTGGAGGAGTGGTCAGGTATACCTTAAGATCGGAAAATGCTTGCTCGCAGCTCTCTGTCCAGTCGAATGCTTTCTTCAAGACATTGAAAAATAGAGCACAACGGTCGATTGCCTTTGAAATGAACCTGTTTAGGGCTTCCAACCGACGTATCAACTTCTGCACTTCTTTGATCATTCTTAGAGACTGCATCTCTAGCACTACTTTAATTTTCTCGGGATGAGCCTCGATCCCTCGTTTGCTGACCATGAACCTGAGGAATTTTCCTCCCAACACTCCGAACGCGCACTTGACTGGATTCAACTTCATATTGAAGTCGTGCAACGCTTGGAAGGTTTCTTTGAGGTCCGCAAGGTGGTCAGTGGCTTCTCAGGTCTTGGTCACCATGTCATCGACGTAGATCTCGACGTTCCTGCCGATCTATTTTTTAAAGATGAGATTGATCAAATGGTGGTAAGTTCCCCCTGCGTTCTTGAGGCTAAACGACATTACTCGGTAGCAGTAAATCCCTCGGTCTATAATGAATGAGGTTTTTTCTTAGTTGGCCTCGTTCATGAGTATTTGGTTGTACCATGAGAATGTGTCCATGAAGCTGAGAAGTTCATGGCCGCTAGTAGAGTCCACGAGCTGGTCGATTCTCGGGAGAGGATAGCTTTCCTTTGGACATGCTTTGTTCAGGTTAGTGAAGTTCATGCACATTCTCCACTTGCCATTTGACTTTTTCACTAGGACTACGTTGGATAGCCAATCGGGATATCTTACTTCTCGAATGAATTCTACCTTTAGTAGTTGATCGACCTCGACTACTATGGCTTCATTCTTTTCTTTGGTGAAGATCTGCTGCTTCTGCTTGACTAGTTTATGGAGCCGATCAACACATAGGTGATGTGTGACCATCTCGGAACTGATCCCGATCATGTCTTCGTGCGTCTAGGCCAAGATAAATTGGTGCCTCTTCAAGAATTAGATTAGCTTGGCCTAGAGATCAGGGGGAAGAGCTTATCCGATTTGAGCTTCTCTATCGAACCTGCCTTCATCTAGGCTAACTTTGATAAGATCTTCTACTGGTTCCCCTATCCGGACGAACTCCTCATCTCGGACCTCGGTAGTTGATCGCTGTCGTTTATGTGGTCAAAGATAAATTTAGTAAAAACGGAGTAATACAAGCTACTCCGTAGAATAGTGTGTAAGACCGGATGTCGATCCACAGGGACAAAAGGCTAAGTTATGAAGTTTGTTGATTAATTTTATAATTAACTCTAAGTGGGAGAACCGAAG
>JAUTBS010324890.1:0-10716 GCA_032361285.1 Aequorea victoria | reverse complement strand
ATGACTCTACTAACTCTTAATCAAGGTGATTAACTTAATTTAATGGTCATTAATTTTATTAATTTTGTTGCACAACAATATGACACATGACACACATGATGACTCACCAAACTTATTGCCAAATTACACTTTACTTCACCCTATAATTAAAACATGACAATTAACCCCTTGACTAAAATTTTGAAATCATACTCATAACTCCAAATTCTAATAATTCATGCCTTCACACACTTTACTTAAAGTAGGATTATTTCCATATTTTACTTATATGAAATAATAATATATGAATGGAAAGTGAGGGCCTCACATCGGTATCGGTCTAGTGAGCGTTTAAAACAGTTACATGTTGTTTTGGTTCAGTGTCTACTAGTGACATTTCTGAGTGCAATAGTTGTAAACTTGCAAAAATGTCAGCTATACCTTTTCCTAAAAGCACTTCTCGATCTACATTTTCCTTCTCTCTTGTTCATAATGATGTGTAGGGTCCTTCTCCCATTGCAACAAAGGGTGGATCAGTGTATTATGTTTCATTTATTAATGATTCTAGTCCTTTTTGCTGGGTGTATCTCATGTCTCACAAATCTGATTTCTTCTGTATTTATCGCACCTTTCACTCCATGGTTCAGACTCAGTTCTCCACCACTATAAAGACCCTTCGCTCTGATTTGTGTGGGGAGTATTTTCTCACAAAATTCATTGACTTCTTAGCTGCGTCCAACACTATTCATCAATCGTTATGTTCTGATACTCCAGCACAAAATGGTAGGGCTGAACGCAAACATCGGCACATCCTTGACATAGCTTGCTCCCTTCTTCTTTCGTCCTCTGTCCCTTTCAATTTCTGGGGAGAAGTTGGTCTTACTGCAGTGTATCTTCTTAATCGCATGCCGACACCTCTTTTTTCTGGACTCCCTCCTTATGAAAAATTATTTGGTCATACCCCTAATTATTCGTTGTTACGTGTCTTTGGTTGTGTTTGTTTTGTTCTTCTTCCCAAATGGGAACGCACTAAACATAGCGCTCGCTCAGCTCTCTGTCTTCTTGGGATATATGATATTCACTAAAAATGGTATCAATGTTATGATCCTGCACCTAAACGGCTTTATGTCTCCCATCATGTCGTGTTTCTTGAGCACCTCTCATACTTTACTCTACCTCCTAAATATTCTTCAGTTCCAAAAGAAGATTTAATTCATATTAACCCCTTTCCGAGTGATGTGCCTTCCGAAGAGTTTACTCTTCCTGATGTTTCTGATCTTCCTTCTATGTCTCGTTCGTTGGCTGTTTCATCTCTTCCGTTACTTTATTCTCGCCAGCAGGCTCCTCCCTCTCAACCATTATTTACCATCCCTGACACAGCCCCCTTTGTCTCCGTGGATCCTGATCCCCCTGATCGACACTACCTTTTGCGTGCTCGTACTTTCCCGGTAAGACTTAGTTATTCTAACACATTTTTCGTCTTCTTATCGTGCCTTTTTATCTACTATTCATGCTTATTTTGAGCCTCAGTCCTATAAAGAAGCTTGTACTGATCAAAACTGGATCAATGCTATGCAAGAAGAATTAACTGTTTTTCTGACGACTTGTACTTGCGATTTGGTCTCATTGCCTGTTGGTAAAAATCTCATTGGGTGTAAGTGGATCTACAAAGTTAAAACTCACTCTGATAGTTCTTTGGAGCGCTATAAGGCCAGATTAGTTGCCAAAGGTTTTCACAGGAATATGAGATTGATTACGAGGAAACTTTTGAACTTGTGGCTAAGATGACTATAGTTCGTACTATGATTTCTATTGCTGCCGTTCGTTAGTGGTCTCTTTTTCAGCTGGATGTCAAGAATGTTTTCCTCAATGAGCATCTTAATGAGAAAGTCTATATGCGTCCACCTCCGGGTCTGCCTCATCCTACTGGTTTTGTATGTCATCTTCGTCGTGCTTCTTATTGTTTAAAGCAGCCCCCTCGTGCCTGGTGTGAGCGTTTTCAGTCTACAGTTATCCATATTGGTTTTACTCCTAGTCCTACTTTTTCTCCGCCACACTCCTGCTGGGATGGTTATTCTGCTATTATATGTGGATGACATGATTATTACTGCATTTGATCCTGCTGCTATCTCTGAAGTAAAACATCTATTCCGTGAGTTTGAGATGAAAGATTTGGATCATCTGCTATAATTTCTTGGTATAGAGGCTGCTTCTTCACCTAAGGGCTATCTCTTATCTCAATCAAAATACGAGAACGAAGTTACCCACCATGCGCGCCTCACTGATGATAAGATTGTGGATACTCTCATTGAGTTGCATGCCAAGACTCTCCTGATGGCCTTTTTCTTGAGGATCTCATTGTATATCGCGAGCTGGTTGGGAGTTTGGTCTGCCTTACTGTGACTAGTCCTCATATTGCATATGCCGTTCATGTGGTGCCTCAAGTTGTTTTCGCTCCTCGCTCCACTCATTGGGCTGCTTTGCTTCGCATTTTGCGTTATGTTTGTGGTACTATCTTTCAAATCTTATTATTGTTTTCTTCTTCTTCTTTGACTCTTTGGGTCTATGCTAATTGGGTTGGTGATGGTTCTGATCGCAACTCTGCTACTTGTTTTTGTCTGTTTGTTGGTGACTTTCATTTTTTGGTAGAACAATAAACAGTCTGTTATTACCCGTTCTACTGCTGAAGTTGAATACCGTGTTATGGCTCATGCTACTGTTGAGGTTGTTTGGCCCCGATGGCTTCTCTCTAATTTTGGTACTTGTCTCGCTTCTCCTACTTCACTTTACTGTGATAACACAAGTACAATCTATATCGCTCACAACTCTTTTTTCCATGAGCGTACGAAGCATATAGAGATTGATTGCCGCTTTGTTTGTCAACATCTTTAACTTGGTACCATTGCTCTACCTTTCGTCTATTTGTTGTGCAGCTTGCCAATTTCTTCACCAAGACTCATACTTCGGCTCGTTTTCGGTTCTTGCTTGACAAACTCTCACTGCTCAATGGGCTCGCATCATGAGTTTGAGGGGTGCGTGAAGTGTATTTAGTAATTTAAGTTATTTTGAATTATAGCTTGAGGATAGTTTAGTCGATATAATCTTCCTTAGCCTTGGTTTATTATTCATTAAGATGTAATGAAATTACTTGGTCGAAATATTCTATCAGGACTACCATATGGTTCTTACCCAAAAAAGTTGAAAATTATCAAGATATCCTTGACTCCTCAAAGTAGGGAAGCATATATAAATCTAATATGTCCTACGAAGCATAGTACCGGTACATAGTACGGGTACAATACGATACGGGTGCAAAGATATGGCGAAATTTAAAAAAAAAGATACAGGTATGTCTGGGGTACAACGGAGAATTTTTTTTATATATATTTTTCGTGTTGTGCTATATATATTATAGACCAATTAGAAAACCATTTTTAACAATATACACTGACATTCAAAAATATTGTATTGGTAAGATCAAAGAGGAAAATAAGAAATAAAGAGAAAAATGAATAGATGCTAGATTACAAAATAATATTGGCATTAGTTGGTAAATCAAGCATATAGTACCTCAATAATGTGTTTTGGTTTAACGATGTGTTTTAAACTTGTTAGCTGTAGAAATCACACTTTTTACTCTTTTCGAACTTATTTTTATATAGAAAGAGAAAACAAGTTATTTTATTTTGGTGTCCTTTTAATTTTTTAAATTTTAAATAAATCCCTGAAATACCCACTAGCGTATCATTCGCATACCCAAAACGTACCGAAGACATACCCAAAACGTACCGAAGGCATACTCAAAACGTACTAGAGCCATACCCAAAAATGAAAATTAGATTCACGAGTACTCGATACATTTTTTCCGTACCTGGTACATATATTCTTGTACCAGAGCTGTATTCGTACCTGGTGCGTACCAGGACACATACGGTAGCATGTTCGTAATACCTGTGCTTCACAGAATATGTTAGAAAACTTAAATTAAAAAGTGACCCAGAATGACCCAAAGGGCCCAAACATAATTCTTTACTCTTGAGTTGCTGCCACCTTTGTAATTGAGAATTTCTAATTTTTGTCACTAGTTGAGAGTTTGCTTTTTTCTTAAGCTTCTTTTGACTTGAACCAAAAGTGCAAAGCAAAGCATGAAAGCACGCCATCTTGATAGATGTGTCTCTTATTGTGGTGTTGTCCAGGTCCTCCAGGAGGACCTAGTGCTGTGCTGTTAGTTAATACCTCCCTGTTGCAGCCCTAGGTTTTTTAAGAACTTATCTTTACACTACCGCAGTCACCAATCCTGTAGTTAAAACATTCCATTCATAAGAAGTCTATTGGTAAGCTTGTGAAGTGGGATCCAAAGCATATTCTTCATCCCTTGGATCTTCGTGTCTTCGATATTTAACTGGTTTGTAAGCGGTTTATCTTTTGGAAACATGTGTCCATATTTGATTTTTCAATAAATCCACTGTCATGCTCATTTAGGTACACACACCTATGCCTACAAAAAGATACATACTTTGACATTGTGAGAGGCCTATTTTGATGTCCCCTTGAATCTGGTTCATTTATTTTACTATTTGATATGGAGCTCATCATCTTAAATTGAGATATTTGAGAAAATTGCAACCATCTCAAAATGATGGTTAAAATATTGAATTTTATCATCTCAACTAAATCTAAAATTGACAGCAGAGTAATTATGATGCAGTACTTAAGTTTCCTAACTCCATTAAAGATCATGGGTCCTATACGAAAAATGCTACATAAAATGCAATTGGAGAATTCAAGTTGAAGGGACACCTAAAAATGCCCTAAAGTTTGTTTAATAGCATTGAGTTAGTTAATACTTAATACTTTAGCACCGTTAGTAGGCATGCAATGAATCTATCCCTAGCATATTTTTGTAGAGTTTTAGAATGCCAATTTGTTGCTAATAAGGGAAACAAGTTGTTAGTAAAGCCCTTTGAAGTATGTAAATAATAGTACATTCATAGTTGACCTAATTATTATTCTCTTCGTACTTTTTAAACATATTTTAAGAAATGTGACAGTTTTTCTTTGGTGCTCTGTGATTATGCAGGTTCGTTTTGTCGAATTATGTGGTTGTGTTCGGAACCTTGGTTTCATATGAACAGGTGAATACAACAATATCATGACTTGAGAACATTTTACAGGGTACTCAAAGCAAGGAACAAAATTTTGTTTTTGTTTCCATCGAAATCGACGAAACATTTATGTTTCCTAGGAAACGGAACGAAACATTAGTAGAATATCGAAATTATAATGTTTCCACTGAAGCATGTTGAAACGGACCGAAACATACTGACACAATAAGGAACATACAAAAATGATGAGTTGTTTCGACATTTATCAGGAATAACCAACAATGCTCATTTTGTTTCCTTTAAATCCCTACTACTATTAGATTTTTTCATTTTTCTTATGATTGTTTCCTTTTGATTCATACACTATTTTATGTAGCAATAAAGCATTTGACATTATTTTAACTTTCTAAGTATTTGGTATTCACATTATTCCAATTCTAATGTAATATTCTATACTGTAATACTCTAAGATGAATATATAACCTGTAAACATGTTCAATACTTCAATTGTTGGTTTTTAGCCTTAAAAACACATGAACATATATTTTAGTTCACGTTTTCTTATTTTTCTATTTTCTCTCCATTTCCATTATATTTTCAAAACCTTACAATTTTCGAGCCAACCAATACCATCCACCAAAACAAAATTTTGATCCTTGACTAAAAGTGTGTCTGTGAACTTCTATTAGATGACTAGTTGCCTCAAATGTTTACGCTATTAGGAAAATAATCCCAACACCACATGTCAAGCGCTCACACCCTTCTCATCCCATGTGGAGAAACAAGTAGACAGAATTAAGTGCAAATACACCAAAAAAGGCAGAATATGTGCAAATAGAAGGTGGGAAGGAATTTTCGTGGAGAGACTTTATCCTTATTTCTTTTTATGAATGCAAAAGAAGAAAATATACATGTCACGCACCAAAAAAGAGAAA
Source organism: Aequorea victoria (assembly GCA_032361285.1). NCBI lineage: Eukaryota > Metazoa > Cnidaria > Hydrozoa > Leptothecata > Aequoreidae > Aequorea > Aequorea victoria. The sequence goes on along the minus strand of JAUTBS010324890.1, from coordinate 4,697 downwards.
GGAAAAGGATAAATAGAAAAGCAATATTACATGTCACGCAAGCTCTCCAATCTGTACCAATCAAAGGCTTCTTAGAAGTGAAGTTGTAATACCATGCTAGGAAGTCAGTTTCTCTTAGAACTTAAGCTTTTAACTTGTTTGTAACTTTATTGTTTTTGTCGTCAATTGTTTACGGATGATGCCGTTATATTTTCTGATGCAGAGGAGGAAACAATTGGCATATCTTTGGTGTGTGCTAGTGAGTTTTCAAGCGGTGTTTGGGCTTAGGGTGATGTGGGGATGAGTGAGATTAACCTATTGGAGAGGTATAAGACATTCAGGGCTTAGCCATAGGTTTGGGCTTTATGGTGGCCTCTCTTTCCACTTTGTATCAGGGCCTAACATTACGGTCTTCCTTCATAGCCATGACTGTGTCGGACAATGTGGTTGAATGGCTTGAGAGGAGAATAAATGTAGGAATGTTTACCCTTAATAGCCATAACAGATGTAGGGATGTTTACTCTTATCAGAAGCACTCTAGCTAGTTTCTCTAGGCCTAAATTTACTGAACATGCCTCAGTAAGTGAAATGTTAGAGAAAACCTTAACTCTAACAGAGCTTCTTAAGGGGTAAAAGGAGAAGAATTTAAGTACCGTTTACAAATTGGGGAATGTTTGTAATCCAATGAAAGAAGCTGATTTGGGCATTCATAATTTCTAGCATGAATCAGGCCTGTTAACGAAGTGGCATTGGATATAAGCGTCACAAGTTTGGAACCTTTTCAGGATGGTGGAATGTAAGTTTGATTCTATGGTAGGTGGATGGACTTCTAAGGAGGTTAGAAGCTTTTGTGGGTCGGTTTTTTTAGAAGGCTATTAGGCGAGTTGCAAACCATTACACATGGGCGTCGGGTGAGATTCTGAGATAGTGTGCGGGTGCTCCTTTATCTCGAGCTTATAGGAACTATTTAGCTTTGTAACCTATATAATATCCTTTCGTGTTGGATTATTTGAGATGTACGAACTTACGAGCGATGTGGGAACCGTGATATGTAAGAGTTAGCCAGGATTGGGAGTTTGAAGCTGTGGAGGATGTCAAATATTGGGATAATGGAAGATTCAATGGGGTGGTGGTTATTTGGATTGGGGTGTTTTGATGTAGAATATTTCTATGAGGCATTGATTTGTAGTCACTATGCTATTTTCTATGGAAAAATACTTGGCGTCCAGGGATCCTCCTAAGGTGGCAATTTGGTTGGTCTGCAACTCAGAGAAAAATTCTCACCATTAATAATTTAATTTCGAAAAGACATGTTAATATGAATTAGTGTTGTGTGGGTAAATAAGATGGTGAGTCAGCTAATCATTTTCTATTCATTGCCAAATGGCTTGAGTTTTAGACTTCGGTTGGCGTTCCTTTTTAGAGTTGTTGAGCTTATTTATAATTGGTAAAGGGCTATAGTAGAGAAAACAAGGAAGAAAATATTTACTTTTCCGTTGTGCCCAATGTGTATCATCTAGGGAGAGCAGAACGTAGAGATTTTAATGGTGTGAAGGTAAATTTGCATATGTTAAAGGGTAGGTCTCAACAGTTATTTACTAGACTCTTGGTCAATTCTTGGATTTTATGGTCTCTTTTGATGTGTGAGGAGCGTGTAGGTGTTTTTTTCCCTTTGTTTTTGTATAAGAGGATCCCCTTTGATGTTGTCTTTCATTAACATTGCATCCCCTTTTTTAAGGATGTCAAGCAACGTCAAAGTGCTAGGGGAAGAGGACATGAGATGAAATAAAATAATAATGGAGGAAAGTCCTTCTGGTAGAGTCGGGTGCGGTTTTTCATTTGGACTATTTGGAAGTTGAGAGTTCTTACTAAATTCACATTTTTTTGTATGGATGGCAGCTTTGGGCTCCATACTCAATATAGAATACTTTGGGGAGCAGGTGATATGTTTTTGTCCTCATTGCTGTTGTATTTGCGAGTGAGTGGAGGAGTTTGTTGATTATCTTCTGATGCATTAAACGTTGCTAGAGATGTTTTGAGATTGTTGCTATAAGTTTTGACGTGAATTGTGTTATGTCAATCTTCTTGGTTCAGCAAGGGTTGCTGGCGCATGGGTGTCATGCGAGGAATATTTAGAAGGCTTGGATGGTCTCCTTTGTGCTTGATGAGCTGTATTTGGAGAGACAGGAATTGGTGTACCTTTGAGAATATTGATATGGCTACTCATTGGCTTAAGTTAGCTTTATTTCATTTCATTTTCTTTGGTTAAAAGAATTATTTTGCAAATCTTCCTTTTTGTTGGTAGATTTTAAAGGGGGCCTTAAATTTGTGGAGGGTTTATGGTTTATATTTTGTTCCTTATTTTGTGTAAATGTTGGCATACAAGGGTGAAACCTCCTTGGTCTCGTCATTTATACAACAACTTCATAGGATGGAGTTCTCTGGTATCTCAGAGGACGATGTGCACTGGTTAGAGAGAAACTTCTTAGAGGAAGAAGTGGTTGCGGCTTTAAAAGATTTGAATGAGAATAAGGCTCCAGGTCCGAATGTGATGACCTTGGCCTTTTTTCAATAGTGTTGGGAGGTGGATAGGCAAGGGGTAATGGGTCACACATCACTTTTAGGAGCATAGGGAGTTTGAGGAGAGCTTGAATGCTTCTTTCGTTGCTTTAGTCCCAAAGAAGGGTGGTGCGGAGGATGTCAAAAATTTTAGACCCATCGGTTTGCTTGGAGGAGCCTATAAACTTTTAGCAAAAGCCTTGGCTAGTAGGCTAAAGGATGTCTTGGGTGAGATTGTCTCACAATCACATAATGATTCTGTTTCGAGAAGGCAAATTTTGGATGCATTTGGTGGCCAATGAAAGTATTGATTCGAGACTGAGGAGAGTGTGCAAATTTGATATTGAAAAGGCTTATAACTGTGTTAATTGGGATTTTCTGCTTTATGTGATGGAGGGGATAGGTTTGGGGAGCAAATGGAAGAGGTGGATAAGTTTTGTATTTCTACAGTGAGGTTGTCGGTTTTAGTTAACGGGACTCCAACTTGTTTTTTCCATTCTTCTAGGGATACCCTCTTCTCTTGATTTTAGTTATGAAGGTTGTGAGCTGCATGATTTCCGAAGTTGTGGAGGGAGATTTTATGGAAGGCTTTTATGTTGGGAATAGTTGATGTGATGGTGAAAACGATGTCTGACCTTGTTTATGCTGATGATACTATTGTCTTTTGTGGTACGGATGATACGCAAATGGGTTATCTCAAATGTGTGATATCTTGTTTTGAGGTGGTCTTTGGACTTAAAAGTAAAATTAGGAATGTCAAAAAATTTACAAGTTAATGTCTTGGTGAGGTGGTTAATATTCACTCCTTCGCCTCTGTTTTAGGGTGCAAGGTTGGTCGTTTTCCTTCTTCCTATTTAGGCTTGCCACTGGGATCTTCCTATAAAACATGATAGTGTGGGACTCTATTGTTAAGAGATTTCAGAAGAGGCTGTTGGGATGGACGAGACAATATTTATCTAAAGGGAGGAGGATTACTCTTATAAAGAGTACCCTTTCTAGCCTGCCTACCGACTTCATGTCTTTGTTTGTTATCCCCTCCTCAGTGGTAAAGAAGTTTAAAAAGTTGCAAAGAGACTTTTTGTGGGGTGGTTTGGGAGAAGAGTTCAAGTTCCATTTGATTGACTGGGAGAAAGTATGCTCTCCCATTAAAAAAGGGAGCCTGGGAATTAGGAGATTGTGATTTTAATCAAGCTCTGTTTGAAAAATGGTTATGGAGGTTTGCGGGTGAGAGGGATAGGTGGTGGAGGAGAGTGGTGGTGGCAAAGTATGGAAATGGGTGGGGGAATTGGACCTCTTTAGAGGTTTCTTTGTCTCATGGATGGGCTTTTGGAAAGGTATTTGGAGGGGTTGGGATGTTTTCGTTGGCTTCTCGAGTATGATGGTTGGGGAGGGGAGTAGGGTCAAATTCTCGTGGCATGTCTAGTGTGTGGGAGGGGGGAGTTGCAGACTGGTTTCCCTGCTATCTACCGGAGTGGTGGATTACTTTAGGTCCTCAGGATGGATGGGAGTCAAGTAATGTGGGGCATTCAGTTGCGTAGGAACTCGGAAGGTACAAGATTGGGAGGTGGAGGATATGTTGGCTCTTTTGGAAAGATTGTACGGGTTGCCGAGTTTTGGGAATCAAGAGGATTTGTTGAGATGGAGTTTTGCCTCCTCGGGGTCTTTCCATGTAAGATCTTTCTATCAGGCTTTATGCAGGACTTTCGATACTTCCTTTCCTTTGAAGGCTATTTGGGGGACTTATGCACTATCAAAAGTTGCTTTCTTTGTTTGGTGTACGGCGCAAAATAAGATTCTTACGGTTGATAATTTGATCCGTAGGAGGATAGTCATTGTGAATTGGTGCTTTCTATGCCTAAGGGACGGGGAATCAGTAAATCATCTCCTTTTACTCTGCCCAGCTGCTTGGGAGCCTTGGACCTCAGTTATTTCTTGGTTTAGTTTGGTTTGAGTGTTCCCCCGGAGTGTGATAGAGCTTCTCCATTGCTGGCAAAGAGTCAAGGTTGGGAAAACACGTAGGAAGTTTTGGAGGATGATTCTGTTGTGCTTGATTTTGATCATTTGGCGGGAAAGTAATCAACGGGTTATTGAAGGTTTTGCGGGCTCTTTGCTCAAGCTTAAGAGTTTATTTGTTAGTCTTTTGTATAGTTGGGAGATGA
>JAUTBS010324779.1:0-10716 GCA_032361285.1 Aequorea victoria | reverse complement strand
TATAATATTTTCAGGTAACCAGTGAGATGAAGGCGGACTTCGGTAGTGGATCCAAGACTACGGACCTCTAGGGCATTTGTCATTTATCATTTATCAGTTATATTTTATCTTCCGCATTTTAAGACAGCATAAACTTAATTTATGATGAGATACAATTATTATGGGCCTTTTGACCCTATTTTGAAGAAAAGAATTTTATGATTTTAATCCATGAAGAATGAGTATTTTATTTGACTTGTAGATAGTCAATTTTTGAATATGACTTACTTGGTTTATTGGGCCAAGGCCCTTAAATTATGGCCGATCACCATTTCCGAATTGGGACATGACACCTGCCCTGGAGATGGCCCTTTCTTTTTGCAACTTCCTCGTTCCCGTCTGGGTTGTCCTCCCCTCGGCCTCACCGTTTTTCATTTGGCTGTATAATGGGTGATTGAGGTACGACCATATGTCCTTCTTCGACGTGGGGAGATAGAGGAGGAGGAGGAAGAAGTCTCGCCTGTTCATCAAGCCTTTTGTTAATGGCCTGATTTTAGTGAACCAAACCCTAAATGAGATGGGTCAGAACCTTTAGATGTTGCTTGACGGTGGATTATTGTTCCCCTTGAGGATTGTTTTGGTGGCAATTCCCTTAAAAAACCATCAATCTTGTAGCAACCATTCAGATTGTAAACAACCATTATAGAGTTAGAACGATTATCGTTTCCATAGACGGTGCCAAATATTGATGCTTCAATCTGAATGACTCCTTGAGATTGGCAATGACCTGCAAAATGTTAGAATCTAAACACCGGTGGAGTGCCGACCTAACATCCTCCAATACTTAAGTCAGTGAAGAGGCAATAATGTCAAACTGTAAATTGTAGAACTGAATGTAAAAGTGTAGGACTGTATGTAGGATGAGAGAAATGGCGTACCTTTAGAAAATGTAGGTAGTAGCTATATATGGAGTGGTAAGGGTGCAAATTCTGGGATTTGGTGGATGTAAATCCCTGATTTGTCGCCTCCGAGCGCGATCCTCGGGATACGTGATAATCTTATCCTTGATTTACCACTGAAACAACTATTGGAATGATCTTGAAAGAGATTATCGGCGTTGGTTACGGAGCTTTCTTTATTGGCGTTTGGCTCAGTCGTCTTGACCGACTGACCGACCATATGATATGACCGAGCGTATGGTATGACCGAGCACATCTCTTTAAATATTTTTTGAGTACTCTGTAGATTAGTCGGTATACTTGGCATGATACCGTGCTCTCAATCAGATAGAATTGTAGTTTTAATCGTTTGTAGTTTTGGTTGTTTATTATTTTAGTTGGTTGTCGATTTACAATATCTGTTGAGTTTTGTTTCGGTCGGTTATAACCGATCCTTCAATTTATACTTATCAATATACATTTGACAAAGTCATTCCCTAACAGAAGATTTGATGTGTTGTTTCTAGGAATAATAATAGGGCAGGGCGCGGATTAGGTGTACCATCCCCGTCCCATATTTTTTCGGGGGGAGGGGACGGGTAGAAAAAGTCGGGAAATAAGCGGGGACAAAATAATTTCGGAGATATTTTGTAAGTTTTAAAATGGTAATATTAATAAGAGTTGAAAATAATATAGTAAATAAAAAATAATAATTGATAAATGATTAAAATTAAAATATGAAAAATAAGAAATAAAGATGAAAATAAGAAATAAATATTGTTGGTACCTGGATTTGAATGGATCATCGTCACTCGCTAACCTCCAGGAAAGAACAGTTGATTGTCCATCTTGCTCGACTAGACAACCTACAAGGAGTTGAAATCTAGGCACCGGTGTGGTAACGGCCTACAATCCTCCAACACCCAAGTTAGTCAATCAGTCGTCGAAAAGCTAGAATAGGGAATGTAGCATATGGAACTGTGTAAAGAATTGCATACCTTTGGAATCTGTAGCTGTTAACCATTTATAGAGATAGGGCGGCGTTATTTCTAGGATCTAATTGGACCGAATTTGGAGTGTCCGAGTATCTCGGGATCTGATAAGACTAGGTCTGGCATGTCCGAGAATCTTGGGATCCGATCCAAATTTGTTGCTGAGACAGTTGTCAAGACGATCCTGGGAGAGATTGTTAGCGTCAATTTTGGAAATTTGTTACCGATGGCCATTCGGGGTGTCGGTCGGGTTGACCGAGTGCGAGTGCTAGCTGACCCGATCATGCAGGAGCCTTCTTCCCGCCAGGGTCTTGGTCTCATCGGTTCCTAGCCTCAGCGTGTTTGTCCTCCCTTTGGTGCCTTTGTTCTTGTTGCTCGGGCAAACTGAGTGCGTCGATTGAGTGGTTGGCCCCCCACAGCCCAGTGCCTCGAACGGTCAACCTATCTCGCTCGATCGGTCATAAGATAGTTTAGGATATACCCCTCGGTCGGTCGTCAACACCCCGGTCGGATTTGCACCCATCAGATGCCCCTATTCCCGAGTCAAACTTGCTCGGCGAAGGGAATAGTTCCACGTAGAGTACCGGTCGTATAATCTACTGCGACATCTTTCAAGCTTCGCGATTGTGTTTAAGGTTCGTAATTTGAGGTGTCGGTCCCTATTCCCGAGGTGACGGTTCGGGCTGTCAAACGTCACGTCGTGTTAAATGCGTATCTTTTCATATCTTCTAAAATGGCGAACCCTTGGTATCCGTTTGACACGTGGGTCAATCCAGGCCGTTGGTCGCCATCTATCGGACGGACCGTATAGTATGATTTTGAGACCGTTGGATTAAGAGACTTCTCTTAATCTGGGTCGTTCGTACCTCTGCTTTCATACCTATATATACATATGCAGAGAGATTTCACATCTCTTCGCCATTTTATCATATCTTCCTATATACTTTCATCGTTCTTCCGCGCACGATACCCCAACGCTCGTCGACGTCTTTAGTTCATCCTCGAAAAATCCTTTGGTGCTCCATGTTCTTAGTAAGTTCTCTTACTCTTTTCTTCCGTTCATTTTCTATTCGGTAGATATATCTTTTAGGGCCATTCTGGCTTCATCTAGTTCATCCCCATAAATTCTTTCTTACCTTCCTTTTGTTGCCCCTTCTCCGTCTTTCTTTATTGATAGGGTACTGTTTTACTCTCGTAGATTCGAGCTGTCCCAGGTGGTCGACACATTCATGCCCGACCATCCTTCTTTTAACTTAGTTCTTAGGCATGTCAATTTTATTGTAGAGTTTAGGATACCCGTTTTGAGGAGTGAAACCATGGAGTTTCCTCTGGAAGTCCATTCTTCCACCTCAGGCCACTCGAGTTCTGAGAAAACCCCTTTCCTTCCCCTTTGTTTTGTTGCTCGAGGTTTCACCCATGTCAAAGGGGGTGAGACCTCGAGTTCGACTGCCCAGCCTTCTAATGGGGCTTGTTATGAATTTGTTGTCGAACTTATTCCTTCGGTTAGCCGAGCACTTGACCTCGCTCGTCTTCATTCTTCACTGTCCCTCCCTGCATCCATTGAATTCTATCTAGCCTGACACGGCGAGCGGGCCTGTTCGTTCTCGGATGACAGGTTGTGCATGTACGAACATGCCTTTGCCGCCGGGTTGAGGCTTCCTTTCCCGAGGATGGTTAGGGAGCTCCTTGATTTTTTGGGTTTATCCCCGGGGCAGCTTATGCCTAACCCCTGGATGATCCTTTATGGGGATATTATCCTCTAGGAAGAGGTCTCATGTGGCGAACACCACCTCACAGTAGAGGAATTTCTCTACTGTTACCAGTCAAAGGAGAAGCAGCTCGACTTGTACTATTTCTAAGCTCGGTCGGACGATCGGGTTCTCATTTTTGGGTTCCCTTCTTCTAAAAAGTTTTGGAAGGAGAAATATTTTTTTTGTTTCTGGGCTCGACTGGGAGTTTCAGCCGGACGAGATAGTGAGGCCCCATACTCCTAGGGTACGGATGAGGTGGGGGAAACCTGATCGGGAGGTCATCTCTGTCGAACCCATGATAGATGCTGAGGCAAAGGCCAGGGTCAAGAAGTCCCGGGATCACCCTATCAGACTGTACACCCAGCTTGTGACGCCTCAGTCACTGAGTGCGTGGCTGCTCGGTCCCGAAGTCTCGAGTGAGAACTTAGTCCTTCTAGCTCTCTCTTTTCATTTCTGTTCAGCATATTTAGCTAAGTGTTAGGCCTCTAGTCTGGACTTATTATCATCCTTTCTCGTTCTAACTGACCAGAACCAATGGTGAGATTTTTGCTAAGTGTCAGATCTCCCGGTCGGACATCTTATTAGTCCTTCTGGTTCTAGTCGACCGGGGTCAGGGATAAATTCTCACCAAGTGTTTGGGGCCTCGGTCGGTCCATAAACCTTTAACATGCAATTTTTTTAGAATGTCCGGGGTTGTATGTTTTACCTGCTTGCCTTCTCGCCCTCCGTGGGTTCCTTGTTGTCTCGGGTAGGCAAGACCCAACTGCTTGCTATGGGTTGACCAGATTACTGACCGAGTTGTCATGTCGAACTTATCGTAGCTTTGGGCGTTCGGTTGGATATCTTAAGCCGACCCTACCGTTGTCTGGGTAGACCAGGTCGTCAAGAAACCTGGTTTGTCGAACTCACTTGTAGCTTTAGGCCTTCGGTTGGATGCCTTAATTCGATCCAACCGTTATCTGTGCCGACCAGGTCGTTGAGCAACCTGGTTTTTCAAACTCACTTGTAGCTTTAGGCCTTCGGTTGGATGCCTTAATTCGATCCAACCGTTATCTGGGCCGACCAGGTCGTCGAGCAACCTAGTATGTCGAACTCATATGGGGTCTTTATTCGAAGAAACATAAAAATTCAATCTTGTAAAGAAGGAAATGATACTTTTTATTGCAGTCATTTTTACAAGTTTTCCTTTACTGGTAGTACTTTCTAAGATGTTCAGCGTTCCATGCATGTGGCAGTGTTTTGCCGGTCCTGTCCTTCAACTGGTAAACCCCAGCCCTCACTCGATTTTATACTTCATAGGGCCCCTCCCAGTTTGGTCCTAGCTTTCCCTCCCGGGGGTCTTTGGTAGCGAGCGAGACTTTTTGGAGGACCAGGTCTCCTTTTCTGAATTCCTTTTTTCTGACGTTGCTGTCATAGTATTTCTTCATCCTTTGTTGATAGGCGGCTGTCTTGAGTGCGGAATCTTCTCGGACTTCTTACCCAATCTAAGTTCTCCTCGAGGGCTCGGTCGTTCTCGGCCTCATTGAAGTGAGTAGTCCGATGACTGGCCAGACCAATTTCCACGGGTATGACCGCTTCACTTTTATAGGTGAGCATGAATGGGGTTTATCCTATCAAGGTTCGGATAGTCGTTCGGTATGCCCACAAGACATTCGAAAGCTCCTCGGCCCATAACCCTTTAGCCGACTCCAACTTGGTCTTTATTATTTTTAGGATCGTCCTGTTGGTGACCTCGACTTGCCCATTAGCCTGGGGATGGGCAGGGGAGGAATACCTGTTCTGGATGTCCAGGAGGCCACAAAATTCCCTAAATCCTCTGTTGTCAAATTGCTTGCCATTATTGGTAATGACACTGCTCGGGATGCCAAATCGGCAAATGATAAACTTCCGCACAATGTCTATCGCTTTTTTCTCGGTAATCTTCGCTAAAGGTTCTGCTTTGACCCACTTGGTGAAATAATCAATTGCCACTATCAGGAATTTTACCTGACCCTTCCCGGTCGGGAGGGGTCCCACGATGTCGATCCCCCACAAGGCGAACGGCCATGGGGTAGTAATTACGGTGAGTTCTTCTGGCGACTGCCTGAGAGTGGTTGCAAACTTCTAGCATTTATCATATTTTTTGACAAAGTTCCCCATGTCTTTCTGTACCGTGGGCCAATAGTAGTCAGCCCTCAGAACTTTGCCTGACAAGGCTTAGCCGCTCAAATGATTGCTACGAATTCCTTCCTGTACCTCCCTCACTACATATTCAGCTTTTCTTATGAAATACACCTTAGGTAAGGTGTCGAGAAACCACATTTGTAGAGGGTGTCATCAATGATGACATACATGCTCTCGCGATATCTCAGCTTTCTGGCCTCTGCTTTATCGCTTGGTAACTGCCCTGCCTCCAAGTATTTGATAATGCCCTCGGCCCATGTTATACTGACCTGAGCCACGCTGATTGTAACTGGTTTCTCTTCTTGGACGATGCTTGGCTGGGTCAGATACTTGATCAATACACCTTTTTTATCTCCATTCAGGAGCTTAGGCCAGCCGGGCAAGGTTATTACCGCGCTGGTTGCTGTCCCGAGGGACCCTTTTAATCAGAAATTTGCTGAATTTTCCCTTGAGTTCCTCTGTTACATTTCTATAAGCCTTCATCCGCTCGTCTCTTGTGTCGTATTCGCCTTACACCTGGCTGACCACAAGTTGTGAGTCACTCAAAAGTCTCACCTGTTTTGCCCCCAGCGCTAGGGCCAACCTAAGACCGGCGATGACGGCCTCATACTCGGCTTCGTTGTTAATAGCTCAGAAGTTGAAATGTATGGCATATTCTAGTGCGTCCCCTTACGGGGAGATGAGGACGAGACCCACGCCACTGGCCATTTGGTTGGTGGAGCCGTCCACATTGAGGGTCCATACCTACTGACTGTCAAAGAACTCATCTAGATCCTGAATGTCGGTCGGGGGGTTGGCTATCTATGACGGATGCTCGACCGTGAACTCGACAATAAAGTCGTCTACCGCTTACCCTTTGATGGCCGAACGTGGCTTGTATTGGATGTTGAACTCGCCAAGTTCTATCGACCATCGCGCCAATAGACTGGAGGTTTCTGGTTTTTGCAATACCTGTCGTAAGTGTTGATGTGTTAGTACTGCTATGGTATGGGCCTGGAAATAAGGTCGCAGTCGCCTAGCTGAAATGACTAGGGGGAATGCTAACTGATCCATTCGGGGATATCTGGACTCTGCGCCTCGGAATACTCGGCTGGTGTAGAAGACAGGCTTTTGGGTCCCCGCGTCTTCTCGAATAAGGGCCGAGCTGACCACTATATTTGAAACCGCCAAGTATAGCAAGAGTTCATCTCCCAGCACTGCTCTGGTAAGTAATGGGGGCGATAGGTACGTCTTAAGATCGGCGAATGCATGCTCACATTGTTCTGTCCATTCGAAAGCCTTTTTTAGGACAACAAAGAAGGGAACACACCTGTCGGTCGCTTTTGAAATGAATCGACTGAGGGCTGCCAGTCGCCCAGTTAGCTTTTGAATTTCTTTGATGGTTCTCGGAGGCTGCATCTCTAACACGGCTTTGAATTTCTCTAGGTTAGCCTCGATTCCGCGCTTGCTGACCATAAAACTGAGGAATTTCCCCTTAAGACTTCGAATGCACATTTGGCCGAGTTCAAATTCATGTTGAAGTTGTCCAATGCTTGAAAGATCTCTTCGAGATCCCCGAGATGGTCGACCGCTGCCCTACTTTTGGCCAGCATGTCGTCCACATATACTTCAACGTTCCTTCCAATTTCCTTTCTGAATACGAGGTTCACCAGTCGTTGGTAGGTCGCTCCTGCATTCTTGATTCCGAAGGACATGACTCGGTAGCAGTAGATTCCTTGATCTGTGATGAAGGAAGTTTTCTTCTGGTCGGCTTCATTCATAAGTATCTGGTTGTACCCTGAGAAGGCGTCCATGAAACTGAGAAGCTCATGGCCGCTGGTAGAGTCGACTCGCTAGTCGATCTTGGGGAGGGGGTAACTGTTCTTTAGGCAAGCCTTATTCAGGTCACTAAAGTCGATACACATTCTCCACTTACCGTTTGACTTTTTTACAAGGACTACATTGGTCATCCAGTCGGGGTATTGCACCTCTCGGATGAACCCTGCCTTTAGCAGCCGGTCGACTTTGGCTGCTATTGCTTTATTTCTCTCTTTGGCAAAAATCTTTTGTTTTTGCTTGACTGGTTTGTGGAGGCGATCGACGCATAAGTGATGAGTAATTACCTCTGGATTGATCCCGGTCATGTCTTTATGCGACCAAGCGAAGATAGAGCGGTGCTTTCTCAGGATTTGTACCAGTTCAACTTGTAGATTAGTGGGTAGGGCGGAGCCTATTTGGACTTCTCGCTCAGGCCTGCTCTCGTCTATGTTGATTTTGATGAGGTCTTCTACCGGCTCCCCGCTTTGGACGAGCTCTTCATCTCGTACCTCGGTGGTGTCTAGGGTCAATGTTTCCTTGAGTTTGGGCTCTTTAAGGGAGGTGTTGTAACATTCCCGGGCAGTGACCTAATCTGCTCGGAGTTCGGCTATCCCGTGATAGGTAGGATACTTCAGCATGAGGTGGTAGGTTGATGTCACAACTTTTAGTTGGTTGAGGGTCGGCCTACCGAGAATGACATTATAGGCCGAGGGACAGTCCACCACCAGAAAATTGATCATCCAAGTCACTTGCCTCAGGCCAGAGCTGATAGTGAGAGGCAGCTCTATCGACCCTAGCGGTTGTATTTTTTCTCGGTGAACCCTGCTACGGGTGATCGTATTGAGTGTAGCTTTTCTCGGTCTACATTTAACTGACTGAAGGCATTGAAAAACAATATGTCGTCCGAGCTGCAATTGTCTACCAGGATCCTTCACACCTTATAATTTGTAAGGGCCATGGTGAAGACTAGGGGGTCGTCATGCGGCTATTGAACTCCATGCGCATCATCCATGGAGAAAGTGATGACATCTTCAGTTTTGGTAGCCTTAGTTGGTCGGTTAGTCACATAAACTTCACCTGGCCCTTCGGTTCTAAGTCTCCGAGAGTGTGCTTTTCGGGAAGAGTTGCTCTCTCCTCCACTGGCGAAACCGCCAGAAATCACCCAAACTTCGCCAGCGAGGTTTCTATCCTGATCTTTCGGGGGCTGTGGTGGTTTGTTATGCAGGACACAGGGATTTTCTTTGTCTGGCCGACCGGCGATGAACTTGTTGAGTTTCCCCCTCTGGATCAAGGCCTCGATCTGCTCCTTTAAATCAAAGCAGTCCTTCGTGTTGTGGCCGTGATCTTTGTGGAAGTGACAATACTTGTCGGGTTACATGAGCCAGGCTGGGTCCTTAGCTTTTTTGGCCAGCGCAGCTCGGGATCATCTCTAATTTGAAGTAAAACCTGCTCGGCAAAAGCATTGAGTGGCATATACTTTTCGAAGCGGCCAGTCGGCACCCTCTGCCTCTTGGGGTCGGCTTGACCGCGCTGTTGACGATCTGAGTCGCGGAATTGTTTGGGATGGTCTGTCTCCTCTCGTTTTGCATCGATCGGTCTTCTCTCCCTGGTCCTTCTTATTCTGTTCCTGAGGTCGTTCTTCTCAGGCATTCATGGCATCCTCAGCATTCATGTGCTTCTGGGCTTTTACGATGAGCTCGGCCATGGTCGTTGGTAGAGCTTTAACCAGTGAGAATAGGAACTTCGTGGGCTGGAGGCTACCCATGAATGCTGTTAGTGCTACCTTGTCGTCGATGTCGTCGACCTTCAGAGCCTCTGTATTAAATTGGGTCACGTACTGACATAACGTTTCAATTTTACCTTGCTTCACATTGAGGAGGTAGGTAGCTGGCCTAAGGTGTCGATGGCCACCGATGAAGTGCCCCACAAATAGCTTGCTCAACTGAGTGAATGACGAAATGGATCGACATTTCAACTTACTGAACCACACCCGAGCTGACCCTTTCAGAGTAGTCGGGAATGCTCGACACATAATTTCATCTAGGATGGCGTGCAGGTGCATGTAGGCTTTATAGGTGTCAAGGTGGTCGAGGGGATCTTTCGACCCGTCGAAGGCTTCTATTTCGGACATCCTGAACCTGGAAGGCAGGGGTTCGGCCATAATCGCCTCAGAAAATGGAAGGTCCATTTTCTAAACGAGCTCGTTAACGACCGCCGCTGTCTTCCCTTTCATGACCACCATCATATTATTAAGTTCGGCCTCGACGATAGTTGAGGCTTTGGTCCTTTCGGGTAAAGCATCCTCGTATCGCCTAGAAGTATGATGAAGGCCACGAGGGTGGGCCCTGCTCTCCGCTACGTCGTCACCCTCATTCGGCTGTTCCTCCCCCAAGCCCCGTCTGGGGCCGTCCGACGCTAGTGGACTATCAACAGGTCTTTCCTGCTAGCAAGGGACCCAATGAGGGAGTTGGGGGGTTGGCAGGAGTCGAGCCTGCTCATCGAGCCTCTGGGTAATAGCTTGGTTCTGGTGAACCAGACCTTGGATGAGCTGGGTCAAATCTCGCAACTGTTGTTCAACGTTGGGGGGCTGGCCTCCCTGGGGGTTGTTCTGAGGTCGATTTCCTTCGGAAACTATGGATCTCGTGGCAACCATTCAGAGTACAGTATACCTATGAACGGAACTGTGATCAGTCGTTCCCACAGACGGTGCCAGATGCTGGTACCTGAATTTGAATGGATCGCCGTCACTCGCTAACCTCCAGGAAAGAGCAGTTGATTGTCCCTCTTGCTCGACTAAACAACCTACAATGAGTTAGAATCTAGGCACCGGTGTGGTCCGGCCTACAATCCTCCGACGCCCAAGTTAGTCAACCAGTCGTCAAAAAGCTAGAATAGGGAATGCAACATATGGAACTGTGTAAAGAATTGCCTACCTTTGAAATCTGTATGTGACATCCCGTAATTTAATTAAATAAATATTGATTCAAGAAAATAAATTAATTAAGATTGGGGAATGTTGATTGCAATTAGTGTGGGGCCAAATTGTGAAACCTACCAAAGGTTAGGGACCAAACCAGATTCTTTCCCAAAGTGGGA
>JAUTBS010324668.1:0-10716 GCA_032361285.1 Aequorea victoria | reverse complement strand
GGTCTCAAACTTGGCGTAATTTTCTTAAGTCTTTTCCTTCTTCACTTTGATCACTTACTTTCTTTAGGGTTTAGAGATCTTATATTCTAGGGTTAGAACTTCTTATTCCATAATTCACGTAATCGTACAACCTTGTTCTATGTTTAGTGTTTAATGAACGTGTCATGAAACGTGAGGCGTCACACACAGGAGGGTTGGGTCGATGCAAGGGTTGATATACATCAGCTCATGCGCGCTGGTCGCCCACTTGGGTCGACTCACGGACCACTTGGGTAGACTTAGGGCCTCGCCTGAGAAAAAAACAGAGAGCTAACTCCTTTGAGTCAACACACAGCCCATGTTGTGTCGACTCACAGCCTCAATTGATAAAAAAGCCGAGAGCAAACACCTTTGATTCGACTCACAGCCCACGCTGTGTCGACTCACAGCCACTCTAGAGAAATAAACAGAGAATACCAACATGTGGGTCGACACACAGGAGATTTGGGTCGACTCACCTCCACGGCTGTTAAGGATACAGATAGCTTCACCACTTGGGTTGACTCACAGCTCACGTGGGTCGACTCATCTCCTCACCTGAGAGAGATATAGAGCACACAGCCTCTTGGGTCGACTCAAAAGCCCTCGTGGGTCGACTCACCATCATAAAAAATAGTACTCTGTTTTTCGACGCTCTGTTCTAAGGCTCTATTTGGCGGAAAAATATGATTTTAGGTCCAAAACTCTCAGGTTATGCCACATCTATCCTCCTCCTCCCATCAGAACCTAAACATACATAACTCCAACGCCTCTAAAAGGTCATCTTTATGATCATTAAGACATTAAACTCCATATTTCCTCCATTAATGTATCCAAGAGTGGATACAAGCAAGATCCATACATATGCATGAACTACATTCTCAATAACATAACAGGGGTTTTCCCTTCCCCAACAATAGAGATAGAGATTTCTACCTTTCGAAGAAGATAACAGATTGAGCTCATTCTTCCACCGATTTCCTCTCACTAGGTCTCGTACAGCCGAATCTAACTTTCAAAAATACTGGGATACAACGCCTCCAAGAACTCCTTAGGGATTTTAACACGTCTTCTTCTCCTCTTCTAATCTCTGGTGTGAGATCCTTCTCACTCTTAGCATCAACACCTTCTCTTCTCCACAAATTTCTCAAACCGTCTTCTTTCTCTCTTTCTCTCTCTAGGATACAGATATATTTTGAGAACAAAATCTCAAATTTCTCCAAAAGAGAATTCTCGGTCTAACTGAGAGAGAAATGGGATTCACACCTCAGCCACTCCTTATCAGGTAATGATGGCTACACAGGTGATGGGATAACACAGTGATTTGGGGTTTAATCCCCTGTGACAGCCTCTCTTCCAAAAAAAACTCCAACTTCAGCATATTTAAAACCTTCCCATGTATATTCTGATCTTTGGGGATTAAATTACCTTGGCATAAAATGCACTTTAGTCGTTCTTGATTTGGGATTTAAGCATTAGTTCTCATTAATGTTCCAGTTAAATAATTGGGTCATTTTTATATTTATATTTTAAATTTCATGATTTATCTTAGCCATAATCCAAACAAAATGCCTCTTTGGGCCTTAAACCAGATTAATTATCTTTAAGATCTTCTTGAGAAAATACGGGATGTTATATTATCCCCTTCTTAAAGAAATTTCGTCCCAGAATTTAAGCGTACCAGCTATCCCATAAGGAAAAACTTCTCAACAACTCATCCTTTCTTTTCCAACACTTTCCTAATACCTTCCCACATAACTGTATAAACTCCCAAGATTATAACATTTTACCTCACTTATCATTTCCTTTTTATACTAGACACATAAATGTATCAATTCTAATTAATACAAAATGAACGTACATTTTTCTTCCTTTCCTTTGTCCTGTCTTGAAACCGATGATCTATAATCCACAATCTTCTTGCTCGCAACAGATGATTTAACAGGGATTCCTTGTTATACGCATTGCGTAGATATATGTCCCATTTCTCCACATCGATAACATGTAATCACACCTCTCTCCAGGATTGGACAATCCCTTACAAAATATTTGGATGCTCCACATCTGTAGCAACTCGAACCTCTACAACTTCCGTCTGATGCCTCTTTTCTCAACTGATCACTTCCACGTCCCAAAACTTTGGCTACGGACTGGTAACTCTGATGATGAGAGACTTGCGTATCTTGTCCACTTTGCTTAGGATAACTCCTTTCATTTTTACTCTCCAATGGACTTCCAAGCTTACGCTTTTTGAACCATTTCCTTCTACTAGCATCTTCACTCACATCCTTCTCTATCACCATCGCCTTGTTCACCAAACTCGCATAACTACTGATATCTAAGATTGTTAACTTAGTTCTGGTCAAATAGTCCAGCCCTTTTTGAAATCTTCTTCATTTAGATTCTTCATCTTGAACCAACTGTGATGCGTATCGCGGAAACTCTGTGAACTTCATCTCATATTTCACCACACTCATCTTCCCTTGAACCAGATCTATGAATTCTCGCTCTTTCTTATACTTATACAATATGGGTTTGTATTGCTCATCAAACACCTCGAAATGTACGCCCAAGAAATCCCTTGTGGTACAGGGGGCTCTGCTCCAGGAATAGGCAACTTCATCAATCTTTCTATTACCTCCCACCAATTATAAGCCTCACCTCAAAACATAAAGGTGGTGAGGTCAACTCGATCATCCTCAGCTATTCCAAGCCTATCAAGAATGTGCACAACATCCTTTAGCCAACACTTAGCTTCTGCAGGATCAATCGTCCTATAAAACTCTTTGGCTCCAAGATCCTTAAACTGCTTTAGCAGAGATTTATCACTCCTTCCCACTCGCATACTCAGCAGCCTGGTATTGGTCTCAGTCAGCCGGGTAATAGCTTCTAAAATCCTCACAGTCTGATTAGCCCGATCAGGTTGCCCTGCTGGTTGGCGTACTCTATGCTCATCCCCAATTTGTCGTTCCGATCCAGAGGACACTCCATCAAAATTTTCCATTTTCTACATAAGAAATGAGAATTGTTATTACTTCTGGGCGCAAGCACTAGCTCAAACTTTAGAGCTCATATACGACTACACATAAACTTTTTAGGGAAAACGTCTCCTTTTTATATGCATAGAACAACACCATCTCAAGAATGTCCATCTCTTTCACGAGACTTTTAACAACCTACACGTGCTAGACACATATATAATGATGTCTACATGCTATATCAACAAAACGTGGTACTAAGACCATCTCATCCACTCTAAGGAATTTCACCGCATATGTTGCCCATTCAAAATATGGCGACATTTAATTCATTATGCGGCTAATTCATTTGCAACGGTAATTCGACAACCCTTCGTTAAGTTTTTAAACTTATCTTATCTTTTTTTTTTTTCTCAACTTCTTACTTACTCCTCTAGAGAGGACTCACAACATGGAAATTACTTGTTCAAATTTCTTTGTTGATTGAAAACAACTTCTTTACTTTTTGTATGACATCTCACCTTCGGGTGCGTTCAATATTTCTAAGGTTGATACTTACCCAAAATTATAACCATCCAGAGATCACTGTCTCCAACCCGAGGGTGGCCTCATCTTCCATAATCACATTATTTACGAAATCTAAGTTCTCATGATGACCCTATCTCTTTGTTCTTTCCATTTACTTCTTGTATTTTACCGCGCATTCTTGTTACATGTTTTCTTCCACCATGCATATCAAACTTTAATCTCATAATTTAATTTCTTAGACTCTTAATGCCCGGGAACGTATATCATTTATAGAATACTTCAAAGTTCATATTAATGTTCGTCACATCTCAAGGTATTTTTTTATTACCTATTGTTCTCCGATTCATCCATCAAGCACTTCATTCTAACGTCCAATGAAGTGACAACACTACTCGTAAACTTTAGAGAATAATCCTCATTTTCCAAACATATGTATAACATATCACCATCTTCAAAAATCTTGTCTCTATCATGAGGCTTATGACATCTAATGCGTACTAGACATATACTATGTCTATGTGCTATACTACCAAATCTTTCTATCAAACCATTTCACCCGTTTTAAGAAACTTCACTTAGAATATTTCTTTCTTTACCAAGGTTATACCACCTTTACTCCACTGAGGATAAACTTCCTCATTCAGCCCGACATGCAAGGTCCATATTCCAACCTATGTTCAACGTCAACAACATCATAATAATACAAGAAACGCGCACCATGTAAGAACATCTTGAACTAAAACCCAATCACTTAACCAATCCTCTTATTTTAACTAACTCACTTAACTCAATGGGAATTACATTCCCAAAAATATAACTTGTTCAACTTTCGAAACAATAATTGTATCCATTAAAACTTTCTACTCCACAAATACATTCGCCTAGCTCCCTAGGGTCATCTTTTTACCACCAAACCACATCCTTAAACCGAAGCTCCTTTCATTATGGCTTCCTTCTCGAGCTCTCAAGCTCACACGATCCATTAGGATTATCATCTTAACCTCAACAACACACTTGGAATAAGGTTCCATTCACTTACAACTTTCACCACGAGTCCTCAAACTCATCCAAAATATTAGGGTTATTTTCCTAACACAACAACCACGTTCATCCATAGAACTTTCTCTACCTAGATCGCTAGGGTTATCCTCCCAATCCAATCGATTTGTTTAGACTTCTAATTAGAACAAACATCGTGCACAACGCCTTTCCAATCAGATTTTCAAGATGATTAACTAAACGTCTGAAGACTAAGGCAAGACATCCCTAACAATCACCCTACTCTTAACAGCTTACCCCCACAACCTAAGGTCCACATAGTGCTAAACCCAACTATGTCTACATAACCTATCTCCTTAAGCTATGATACCAAATTTGTAACACCCGCTCCCTGGAGGATCAATAAACCTACTCGGAGTGGTGTCACGCCAGCTCACCTCAACTAATCTTATCTTTTAGAGACAACAATGCACATCGAATCTTATATCACACATCATCATAGATAAATAAAACCATCAATATACTCTAACCAAACAAGCCATTAAAAAAAACTCCATCCATACATACAGAACCACACAACATTTAATCAGCGAAAGACTTAAACTTAACCATAAAACAACCTGATAATTATCCGTACAACATACATGTACATCCCATAAGAAGACTATACAAAAAGGTCTTCATCTCATAGCAGATCCTCCACTTGGCACCATAGACTAACATCTACCCCAAGCTATAATCTACAACCACAAATGTTACAGGAGGGTAGACTTAGCATCATAATCAAAAGCATATAATAGTAGGGTATAATCATACAAGTTTTTATAAAGAAAACAATACATTTATTAAAGCAACACGTCCATGAGAAAATACACACTCATGATCCGGTTCACTAGCCAACACATATAATTTATAAAAAGCCCTCATGCCTTTGAACACGGTCCAACGACTGCACAAAAGATTTAAATATGCTTTAAATCTTTAATACACACAGCCCTACGACTAAACCTCCATGATATGCAAAACATTTCAAACCCAGCACTACGGTCCATCTTATGTTTATGATGAAACATACATACACACATGTATAACTGGCCCAACAACACATAAAAGATACTATGATAAATATATCATAATCGGCCCAACGGCCCAAACAGCTTCAAAAGCTATAAAATGGCCCTACGCACCACAACTCATTTAGAAAAACATTATTAGATTTCTAAACCTAAGGCTCAATAGCCCAACATGTAAATACTTAACATCAATACATACGTGCTTACTAGCACACATAAACACGTCATGTAGTGCCCAAGTAGTCGTTTAACCTCACGACCAGAAATTCTGATGGTACTGTTACCTCAACCACAATGCACTTCCATTTGAGTGACGAGTGTGAGGGCCACTCATATAACACTAGGGGTAAGTGCCTTATGTCCACCACCGGACCACCGCCAACCTTAAGGGCTACAAACATAATCAGCCACTTTGGGCTATGCCCCCAAGGGGTAGCATCTGTCCACCACTGGACCTCCGCCTAACATAAAGGCAATGTCTTTAAGGCTATCCAACACCCACATACGGGAAAAAACCTTTAAGGCCATCAAACGCCCATACAAGGGGCCATCCCCCGGGATGGTTACCTGCTATACTTCGCACTTTCTAACAAAATGACATATATATAGAAAATATATATTCATACACATACAAGCAACTCATGCTCAGGTTCTTTATATATAAGAGAAACTATTTTCCAACCACATAAGCAACACATGCTCACACTCTTTATAAGGAAAGAGAAACATAATTTAGAAACACGAGCAACACATGCTCACAGCATACTTTTCACAAAACTCCTTTCAAACATGAGAAATGCATAACACAATACATACAACAAAACATGCTCATAAATGTATATAAAATATTTCACAATATGCTTGTCATTATGATTTGGTTAGTCACTCTCACCTAATTTATGTATCTCAAAGATCACCTCTTAACACTGGAGACGTCGCTCCACCGTCCGTGGCTATCTTCCGGGATCTAGATTTCATCATAATCCATGAATGAATATCAACTCATACCTCATATGCATTCTAAGATCATATTTCTTAGACCCCATGATCATCTTATGATTTACTGTTTCACTTGGAACATCACATCTTTTATTTTTTAAAGATTTCCCCATCCTACCATGCTTGGTAAATTTATTTTATCATGTTAAACCTTTATAATCAATTCTATTAAGGTTTTAGGGATTATACATGAATATTATCTACAACTTCCATAAAGAAACTCACGACCTAAAGCAGCCACAAAGGCTCCAAAACACCACATGAAGAAAGGTTGTCTCGCGCCTTTGGGTCGACTCAAACTTGGATTGGGTCGACTCACATGCCTCAGGGTCGGCACACCACGCCTTTGGGTCAACACACGCCCATGCCTGAGGAAAACAACCAAAGGCCACACACCATGAGTCGACTTACAGACCCTATGGGTCGACTCAGGGTACACATAGGTGGGGTTGGGTCGATGCCAGGGTCGATATGCATCTACTCATGCGCATTGGGCGCCAACGTAGGTCGACTCAGGGCCTCGCCTGAGAAAGAAACAGAGAGCGAACTACTTTGAGTCAACACACAGCCCATGTTATGTTGACTCACGGCCTTTACTGATGAAGAAATCAACAACAAATATCATTGAGTCGACACACAGCCCATGTTGTGTTAACTCACAATCACTCTAGAGGAAGAAACAGAGAACACCAACACGTGGGTCGACACACAGGGAATTTGGGTCAACTCACCTCCACGCATGTTAAAGATACAGAAAGCTTTACCACTTGGGCCGACTCACAGCTCACGTGGGTCGACTCACCTCCTCGCCTGAGAGAGATACAGAGGGCACAACCTCTTGGGTCAACTCACCATCATAGAAAATGATACTCTATTTTTTGATGCTTTATTCTAAGGCTCCATTTGGGGGAAAAACTTAATTTTTGGTCCAAAACTCTTAGGGAATACCACACCCATCCTCCTCCTCCCACCAAAATCCAAACATACACAACTCCAACACCTCTAAAAGGTCATCTATATGATTTTTAAGACATTAAACTCAATATTTCCTCCATTAATGTATCCAAGAGTGGATACAACGAAGATCCATATACATAAAGAACTAAAAACTCCAAAACATAACAGGGGGTTTCCCTCCCCAACAACAGAGATTGAAATTTCTACCTTTCAAAGAAAATAGTAGATCGAGCTCTTTCCACTGATTTCTTCTCACCGGGTCTTGTACACCCGAATCCAACTCCCGAAAATGCTGAGATATCAACAACGGCTCCAAGAACGCCTCATCGATTTCAATGCTTCTTCTCCTTCTCACACTTCGTATCAACACCTTCTTCCTTCCATGAACTTCCCCAAAACGTCCTCTCTCTCTCTCTCTCTCTCTCTCTCTCTTTCTCGAACACAGATAACTCTTGAGAACAAAAACTCAGATTCACCAAGAGGGATTTTCAGTCAGAAGGAGGGAGAAGGGATTCACACACTCCATCCACGTCCCCATTAGGTAATAATGGCTACACAGGTGATGGGACAAGACACAGGGATTTGGGGTTTAATCCCCTGTGACAGCCCCTCCTTGCAACTCCTCATTCACAGCACTTAAAACCTTCCCATGTATATTCTGATTTTTGAGATTAAATTACATTGGCATAAAATACATTTTAGTCCTTATTGATTTAGAACTTAAGAATTAATTCTCATTAATATTCTAAGTAAATAATTGGGTCCTTTTTATATTTATATTTTTAATTTCATCATTCCTCTTGGTCATAAACCAAACAAAACCTCTCATTGGGCCTTAAACCAGATTAATTATCTTTTAGATTTTCTTGAAAAAATATAGGATGTTATATTTTCCCCCTTACCTTCTCAACTCCCATCAAAGCTTGGTGATAACTGATATTCATACCATATTGTGACTTGAACTCATGTACTACATCAACTGGATACTTTAGCAATTTAGAATGAACGTCTTCCACAATTAATTCGTCGACCAAATCAGAAGTCACATAGGAATTCTTAGACGTACGCACGGCTACACATCATGTATGAAGATTATTTAGCTTCTTAATGTAAAAAAAATCATTAGATGATTGCACCCTAGCATGAACCATCCACTCGCATCATTTGTGCGCACACAAATATTGGGCGATAACGTGCAATTTATCATTTTTTATGTAAATAAACTCAAACCCGCACTCAATTACATATTTACAAAGTTGATTCTAAAAGTCACGAGCACCACCTTCAAATTAATGACCAACAACATTAATACATTTTGACCAAGATGTGGAACACCTTCTCGGAGTGTAAGGCAAATGATGCCAACATATCCTTCCCTTTCTCAAACTCTGACCTCCAACATTTTTGTGAATTATCCACTCTCATGTTCGCATCATCAATGTAATCATATTCATCCTCCTTCTTCATCATATTAATCTCTATATTTGTTGTCATTTATATCAACATCAACCTGATCCATACCCATGGAATTAGCCAATAAAAATATTATTTGAAAATTTTCATCGCTATGCAACAAACAATTCGTGTGTAGTGCAAAGTAGAATGTCATGATATCGATCCAATGTCATTGATATTACACTTCGAGCACACAATATTGAGCAACTTCTAATATGTCTAACTCATATGAATCCTAATACCTGTAGTATATCCATTGTACGTGCACAATAAAGTCAAAGGAATGTCCATCTTATCTCTTCTACACAACAAATGATTTAAATAAGAACCAGAACACAATCATTTTAGTTGTATGATCTTGTTGACATAGCCTACATATGTTTTACAAATGTTGCATTTTATTGATGTGGTGTCTATATTTTTTTTGAAAATGTCTCATATTCTGTAAAATGTCTCATTTTCTGTAATAAATATCCCATTTATCTGTAACACAAATCATAAATATTACTTTAACTGAAGTGATGCCTCAATCAACAATCTTCGTTTGAGAATTGTGCATGTTGCTAAAAAATATAAAATACAAATTCAAATGTCTTCGACTAGTTCGCAAAATTTCATTTCAAACTTCGAACAAGAAAAATATAATGAATGCCAGATAAATAATCAACATCTAACATAATGAATTAGATGAAAATAGTGTGGAATGAATATCGAGATCTAATACCTCACAATCTCACCAATGTGCAGATTCACAATTTTGGACTTCTTAGCTTTCTGAGTTTAAATCGATAATCAAAGTGTGGAATGAAGCTGGTATTCGAATCAAATAAGATTGACATCTAATACTTCACAAATGCACCAATATGCAGATTCACAAACTCAGACTCCTTAGCTTTCTGAGTTTTTGAAATTTGAAATCAAATTGTGAAATGGAACCGATATTTGAATCACGTTTGGAGATTAGAAAATCAAACAAATGAGATTTTCCTTTCACAAAAAATAGTTTCTTACAATACCAGAATTATCGAAGTCAGTTACCTATATTACCTACAATAAATTAGTTTTCTATATACATTAGTTTCATATATAAATACTTGTACATATATCAATCATGGAAAAATTTGGCAATTAAATTAATAAATTTTAAAAATAGAACTTATTATAATATTCAACTTATGATTAGGATCTATCTATACATACGTCCTCTAAAAAGGACCTTAGAATAATTATTATTTTTTTTGAATTTATATGAATGGAAATTTATTCATCTCGCATGCCTCCACATGTACCATCTCGTTTTTCATATGTCCCCACTAGTTGAAAAATTATTTCCTCCCTACTTATTCTGAGGAGGGTAAAACAAACCCTTAGTATTCTCTTTCCTACAATTCCCATTGTATTGTCCGTCAGCTAGGATACAATCAAGGATTGACTCGGGTTCATTATTGGCCTTCCTCAGTAGATCCTGCATTTTTTTGCTATCTTCTTGCCAACCAGGTTGATCTATTAACGCGATATGGGGGTCTTTCTCTTTTCTCTGTTGTTCGCTAGAGGGTCGTGTCGCTGTGGTAGAGTGACTTCTGGGTGCGTCAACTTTTCATCTTTCGAGAGTTTGTAACCGGTGAAACCCACATTCCTCTATCCATTCATATCTATAAGGATGAGGTTAGGTTTAAATTGTCCCCTGGGATCGAGACAAGTATTCTCGC
>JAUTBS010324557.1:0-10717 GCA_032361285.1 Aequorea victoria | reverse complement strand
AAATAATGAAAGCCTTGGTCTGCCAGCTGTTCTAGGATTTGATCAATGAATGGTAGCGGGAAATGATCTTTTCGAGTCATGGTATTCAACTTTTGATAGTCTATGCACACGCGTCAACCAGTTATTGTGCATGTGGGGACTAACTCATCCTGCTCATTCTTCACAACAGTGATGCCTAACTTCTTTGGCACTACCTGGGTTGAACTCACTCACTTGCTATCAGAGATGAGGTAGATGATACCCGCATCTAACAATTTAACAACCTCATTCATCACCACCTCTTTTATATTTAGATTAAGCCTTCTTTGCATTTTGCGAGAAGGCTTAGCATTTTCTTCGCAATGAATGTGATACATGCAGATAGAGGGGTCAATGCCTTTAAGATCGACCACAGACCATCCTATGACACCCTTATGTTCTTTTAGAACTAGAAGTAACTGACTCTCGTGCTCAGATGACAAGTCAGAAGCTATAATTACTAGAAGGGTGTCATGAGGTCCAAGAAACAAATACTTGAGTGACGCCGATAAGGGTTTTAACTCAAATTTTGGGGAAACCTCCAAAGAAGGGGGACCAGTGCACTTTCCAAATGAGGCAATGACTCCACTCTAACTTTCCAAGGAGGCCAATCCGTAAGAGGTGGAGAATTCAACAATGAATTGACATCCTCTACTGATTGGTCTATATCAAAGTTTTCAAAACCAAAGTGGGTTAGACAGGCTTCCAAAGGGTCATTGGTCAGAATGTATGGAGATACCTCCTCAACTAACTCGTCAATTAGAATAATTGCAAAGCAGTCATCTTTCGTCTTTGGAGGTTGTTGAGAGGCACTAAAAATATTCAGCCTTACCTTCATGTTGCCAAAAGAGACATCCATAACCCTTGTTCTACAATTTAAGCATGCATTAGCCGTGGCCAAGAAAGGCCGACCAAGAATCACAGGAGTTTGTCTCTTGACACTCTGCACCGGTTCTATGTCAAGGACTATAAAATCTGCAAGAAAGAAAAATTTATCTATCTTAACAAGGACATCCTCGATAACTCCATGGGGTACCTTAACTGATCAATCAGTTAACTGCAAGGTGACCGTGGTAGGCTTTAACTCTTCCAACCCAAACTTCTCGTAAATCGAATATGACAACAAATTTACACTAGCTCTAAGATCGAGAAGTACCCAATCTATAGAATAGTTTCCTATGATACAAGGAATGGTAGGAGTCCCAGGGTCTTTCATTTTGGGTGGCGTCGAACATTGGAGGATAGAACTCTCTTGTTCAGTGAGTAAAATCTTCTTCGTCACATGAGTTTGGGACTTGCACTTTTGAGTGCACAAGTTCTTTAGAAATTTTGTGTACGAAGGAACTTGCTTGATGACATCGAGGAGGAGAAGATTGATCTTTGAAAAAAGAGATGGGGCATCAAGGCAAGTAGGGAAAGGGGCTTTTGGTGTATATGATGGAAGCCCTTTCGGTCCATATAGACCATGCAACTCGGGATGGGTGGCCTCCTTAGCTATTGAAGCTTTATCAACCCCAAAATTCTTGGGGTTGCTGACCATCTCTTCATGTTTTCTAGAATTTGCATTCGATCGACTTTCGACCTCTCGCCCACTCCTAAGTGTCATTATTGCCTTCGCTTGCTCGTAAAAAGTATCACTAGCTTGCGATCCGTCTATCCCATATTGACCCTTACGATTATTTATTGGTTGACTATGTAATTTACCCTCCTCTCGTCGGTTCAACGCATTATCTATTTGACCCAATTGGGTTTCTAGCTTTGATATGGATTGAGAGTGAGAGTGTAACAGGTGGGTATTAGCCTCAAGCCCTTGAAGAGCTTGCAACACCTTATCCTCAAAAACTATGTTTCGCGGCGGAGGAGGAGGAGTAGGATGTTGATAAGGCTGTTGTGCTATCAGTAAAAAATATGTGGGATTTGACATATTAGAGTAGGATGGCTGAGATGATGGAGTGAAATTATTATTTAGACTTTGAGGTTTTCAGGAGAAATTTGGGTGGTTTCTCCATCCCGGGTTATAGGTGTTAGAGTATGGATTATTCTCCGGTGTAGAGAAACTCTGAGCCAAATTTACTTGTTCCTGAACAAACTTAGAAAATTGTTGGGCCAAGTAACACTCACTTACAAAGTGAGCTGGGATCGAACACAAGGCGCAAACCTCCTGAAAGTTAGGAGGTTGAGAGGAGTTTGGTTGAGAACTCTGCCCAAAAGATAATAATGTGTCTAACTTACGGGTCAGGGCATCGACTTTGAGGGGAAGGTTGGTAGATTGGTAAATCTCATATAACCCTCCTTGCCTAGTTGCACTAGTCGACAAGTTCTTCCCACCTCAAGAGGAAGAGGCATGGTGCTATGAATTTTCACTGAGATTTTCAAGTAGCTCACACGTCTCATTCTCACTTTTCAACATGAATGTCCCACCACAAGTATCACGCCCCGAATTAGAAAATGTGACCGGCCATGGTTCATGAGCTTTGGCCCAATAAACTAAGTAAGCCTTAATATGAATTTAGCAAACTATATGTTAAAATAATATTTATTTTTATGAATTTAATCAATTTAAATCTCATATCATCACAGTGGGTCAACATCCCATAATATATCCATAACGATACCACAATATCAATAATAGAATATATTTAAACAATGTGGAAGCAAATATGATAGAATGTCCTAGAGGTCATATGTCCTAGATCCCACGCCGCAGTCCATCAACTAGATTTCTCCTCACAGGTTACCTGAAATGTTATGGTACAACGTCAGTCAAAATTGGTGAATAGAACGTGCATAGTACAATACAGTTCTAAAATAAGGATTTAAATAGTTTGTACGATAACATAATCATGGCATGACATATACAGTATAATCAAAAAGGTAAACACATAATCCATCAAATTATTTCCTTTTATTCCATTTCATTTCCTTTCATGTTTGAAAATACATATCTTTTTCTCTTGTAATTCATTAAAAATGGACATCAGAGGTGTCCTCAATCATAAGACATAATATTTCAGTATTTAATATGGTATAGCGATATGCTCATCAGAGAGTAGAAATAATTAATCAATTGCTACAGGAACAGCCTGAACATAAATAGTATAAATGCCACATCATAACTCGGGGCCTCTTGGCCCTTGGATCCAATATCGAAAAATAGAGTCACCATAGGTTGGCGCCTGGGTTTGTTCCCTATACGGTTACAGTTAAGGTCACCGGACGCACCCGGGCTGTCCCTTCACCATTGAGTCAACTAGGGTTAACACGAGATTCAAATCGATTTTGTTCCCTAGCTGGCCAAAGTCATCTCCAAAGAGAAATATCACTTGGACTTTGTCATATCCTAAAAATCCTATCTCATGATCGTACCATATATAAATAAGAGAATAATTCTTCTTTTCTTTATCTTTAAAACGGTTATGCCATGAGTTTTGCAGAATAGTATATCATACAATTTTGTTTATAAGTATTAAAACATATACATTTTTTTTAAAATGATTGTATAATAATTTTACAAAAATAAGTAACATACATAATAATTTAAAAATATTTAAAGAGAAAGAACAGTTGCATTTAAAATAGTTTTCGGAGTAATACGGGAATTTATTTAAAAAATAAATAACAAGAATCTACTCACCTTAGGTCCAAACTAATCTCTAAAGATATGAGAATGCAAGTTACGTGAACCTGATATAATACAATAATTCAGATAAATAAAAGAAACTAAAAAATTAATCTAAAGCTATCAAACAGTCCCTTAACCCATTTAATAATTTTCCATATTTGTTTATAAAGTTAATTCAATTGTTAGTGGATTTAGGTTGTCCTTAAACTAATGCCCAAATGGGGCCTAGACTTTTTTAGAATTAATTTCAAGTGTTGAATTGAACATAAATTAATTTAAAGTGTTTTAAACAGGTATCCAAACAAAGCCTAAAACCTTTGAATTTGTTTTAAATTATCTTTCAAAGTTTTGTTGCTGTGAGTCGACCCGAATAGGGTTTGAGTCGACACAAAAGGCAATTCAGATGCTTTGAGTCGACACCAAGTGGCTGGGTGTCGTCCCAAATGGGTTCTGGTCCTTCATAAAGCAATCTGGGTCAACCCAAAGATCATTTGTGTCGTTCCAAAGGTGGTCATGGCAAGAATGGGTTGACACTAGAAAGCCACAAATCGACACAATCGGAGGAAAAACCCAACAGAAGCTTTCTGCCGAGTTCCTTTCCTGAGTCTCGTCTGGACAGAAAATACATGAAGCGTCAAAAATCAGTTTTTAAGGCATGTGAGTCGACCCAACCCTTTCAAGGGTCGACCCAAATTATGGAGCAGCCTTCTATGGTTTCTAAATCTTGGTTTTTCCATGGTTTTTCTTTTCTTTTCTTT
Organism: Aequorea victoria; assembly: GCA_032361285.1. Taxonomy (NCBI): domain Eukaryota; kingdom Metazoa; phylum Cnidaria; class Hydrozoa; order Leptothecata; family Aequoreidae; genus Aequorea; species Aequorea victoria. Next base: position 6,319 of record JAUTBS010324557.1, on the reverse strand, counting down.
AATCATTATCTATGATATTTTAACATATTTTAGGAAGATCTAAACATATTATGGTAGCCGATTACATGATTCTTTCATTTATGGGATCATATATATATATATATATATGTAAACTAATATAAGTATATATATACATACTGTTCGATGTATATATTTTGATTATATATGATGTGGTCTCTGATTCTAATAATATAAATATGGTGTTCATATATATTTTCATGCTTGATGGATCATTCTTTCGAGTTGAACTATATGAAGATGCATGTGTGTATATATATATATATATACAGTGTGACCAAAACAGAAACAGGAGAACTACTCATAGCAGTAATCACCCAACGGTGAAGAAAATGAATCACAAGTGTGGTGATGATGATCGAGGTGGTTATGCAAGGTGGTGGTCCACGACAGTGATGGTGGTGACCTATGGTGCCAGTGGTAGTGCACTGGACAGAAGAGCTAAGAGAAAAGGAGAATTACAAAATATAATTCGGGAGAGAGAGAACTAAGAAATTCTAAAGGAGAGGGAGAGGGTAGTATGTGAGCTGAGGGAATGAAGGAGAGGGAGGGAGCTGAAGGAGTGAGGGAAAGGGATGTTCCTTTTTAAAACACTTTCCGGGACATCCTCCAGGATTCCCTCCCCAAAATTTTTCGTAAAAACCTCCACTTCCACTGACCCTTTCTTCTTTTTCTTTTCTTTTTTTGGTCTTTTTCTTATTTTGTGTTTTCTTCCTTCATTCTTTCTTAATTAATTACTTATTTAAATTATTTTTAATTTAGGTAGTTTTCATTTAATTAAATAAATTTCATTACTTTGTTAAGTTAATTAACTTATTATTCTATTTCAATAATTATTTATTTTTAAAAAAAAATAAAATAAAATTACTGGCTGTTAGAGTGGTTATCCCATGGTTTGAAGCCGTTAGGCTGCTGCTTAACCTTCGTCGCTTCTTTTGAGCCGGGTTTCATCACCCGAGTCTCTCTTTTCCTTTCCCGGGACCCTCCAGGGTTATCTTGTATTTTGATGTCGTTAGGCCATTGCCTAACCTTCGTCGCTTCTTTTGAGCTGGGTTTTATCCAACCCGTGCCTCTTTCTCTTTTCGAGACCTTCCGAAGTTGTCTCGAACCCTTGTGGTTGTTGGGCTTTGGACCCAACTTTCCTCTTTTCGCGTGTAGAACCGGGCCTCATAACTTGTACCTTATTCTTTTTCAGGACACTTCCGGGGTTGTCCCGAACCTTTGTGATCGTTAGGCTTTTAACCCAACCTCCTTTCTCTTGTAAGAGCCAGGTTTTACCGAACCATGCCTCTTTTTTTTAGGGACCCTCCATTGGTCATCCCGAGTCTCATAGTCGTTGGGTCGAGATCCAGTCTAATTATTTGTTAGATCCTGCGACTTTCCCCTTTGTGTTCATTTTGCCCAAAATATTTTGAGAAAATTTTGAATTTCTTCGCCATTGAGCCACGGCTCGATGCTTCTCGATGTTAGTTCTTACGATGTAAGTCGGTATCGTCCCGCATCCCGTTTACAAGTGTAGGTTGGTATCGTCCCTTCTCTTTCTTATGGTGTAAGTCGGTATCATCCCGTATCCCCTTTACAAGTGTAAGTTAGTATCGTCCCGCATCCTTTGCCGTCTGAGCTTATCTTCTCAACAATACATTTTAGTCTTCTTCATGGTGTAAGTCGGTATTGTACCGCATTCTCTTTTTCATAAGTATAAGTCAGTATCATCCCGTATCTTCCTGATAGGGTGAGTCGGGTGTCTTAGTCGGCCCACCCTCCTCATAGTGTAAGTCAGAATTGTCCAGCATCCCCTGCTATCTGAGCTCATCTTCTCAATGATATATGTATGTCTTTTTGAATGTTTAAGTCAGTATCGTCCAGCATCCTTCACCATTCGAGCTCCGCTTCTCGACGGATAAGTCAGTATTGCCCCGCAACCCGACCTCCCTTGCTGCATGAGCTTAGCATCTCGTCAGAAAGGTCGGGCTTCTTCTCCCCTCCCTTTTTTTTCTCTCCATAGAGATTTAGAGTCTCAATGGATAAGCCGGTATCGTCCCGCACCCTTTCTTTTATTTCTTTGACCGTAAAGAGATAAGTCTCGACGGATAAGCCGAGGTACGCTTCGCACCCTTTTCCTTGTTTGGCGAAAAGTTTTTTGTGTTTGAGTTTGGTCTTCTGAACCCTCCCTCTTTTTTTCTTGCTGTAGAGATTCAGAGTCTCGACAAATAACAGCCAAGGCTTCCTGCACCCTTTATTTTGTTTCCTTGGCCGTAGAAAGATAAGTCTCGACGGAGAAGTCGGGCTCCTCTAGCAAACCTTTTTTGTTGGCCGTAGAGATTCAGAGTCTCGACGGATAGGCCGGTATCATCATGCACTCATATTTTTTCTTTTTTCTTCAGCCGTAGAGATTCAGAGTCTCGACGGAGAGGGTATGTCGGTATCGTCCCGCGCCCTTGGTTTTTCATTTTTTTCTGTCGTTTGAGATTTAAGGTCTAATCGAATAAGTTGGGCTCCTCTCGCAAACTCTTTTTTTTCCTTTGGCCGTAGAGATCAGTCTCGACAGATAGGTCAGTATCTTCCCACGGCCGTATTTTTCCTTTTTTCGGCCGTAGAGATTCAGGGTCTCGACAGAGAGGGTATGTTGGTATCATCCCGCACTCTTCGCTTTTTGTTTTTCCATATGAGCTTCACTTCTCATCGTATAAGTCGGGCTTCGCCCACACCTTTTCTATTCTCTATCCAGGATCTTTTCGAATCCCGAGGTATTGAGGCAGTTTTGACACTTTTTTAAGCCGAGTCTTTCCCGCAACCCCTTCTTAGGCCTAGAGATCTATCATCTTGATGACCTCTTTGTTTTAAGCCAGGTTTTATCACCTGCGCCTTTTTATTTCTCTCACTCGGGATTTTTCGAATAAATTCTGAGTTCCTTTATCATTCAAGGCGAGATTCGTTTATCATCGAGTCGAGGCTACACGAATCTTTTTCCGTTTAAGCCGTGTATTATTACCCGTAATCTTTTTTCTTTTTTTCAGGGTTTTCCTGCGCACTCCATCGTTAGTTCTTGGTCACCTGCCTTTGTTTCTTTGATATAGTTTCATTTTCCTTTTTTTGCTCTTCTTATGGAGTCGTCACGAGCTGTAATGTCTTACACATGCGATCTAATTCATTTCTCATCTCTTCCTCTATCTATCAGGGTTTAAGATTGCTTATTCAAGCTTTGACTATACGCCTATCTGGATTCGGTTGCCTAGTGGACGACTCAAGAGATCAAATCTCAATCCAAAAAGATCTACGATGGCAGGAGATGGCGATGCAAATGTTGCGTTGATCCAAACTCTATCGGAGATGCAACGAGTTTTGGAGGGCATGACCCTCACGCTCCAGGATCATACCCAGGCCCAGGTTCAATGTCAAACAGAGATCCGGGCCCTTCAGGTGAATCAGGTTCCATGAAATCCATGGGATAAATTAGCCAATGACCTTATCTGGAATGACGAACAGTACGGCACAGATCGCCCAAGGAATAGACCCGCTGGTATTATTCCCAATGTTGTTCAACTAACTGATGCTATTGTAATAGATTCGGCCTTGGCCCGGGAGGCCTCACTATCTGATAAGATCGACAGGTTCAAAAAGGTGTTGAGGAAAACTAGAGGACTCGACGAATGCATGCTTGATGTTGAAGGACTCTGTCTATTTCCCAATGCCAAGCTGCCTAAAAATTTCAAGATGCCTGACATGAAAAAATTCGATGGTACCGGAGATCCTAGGATTCACCTACGGATGTAAGTCGGTACTCTATCTCCCATGGACATCGACGACCAGTTAAAAGCAAAACTCTTTCATAGGTCCCTTATAGGGGCTGTTCAACATTGGTTTGTAACCTTAGAAGCTACCAGAACTCGAACTTTGGAAAGACATTGCTACTGCGTTTGTCGGGCAGTATAACTATAACGTTCAGCTGGACATAACCATAAGGGAGCTGGAGACAACTCGACAGAACGTCCGGGAAGTTTCTTTTGATTTCTTAACCCATTGGAGGAGAAAGCAACTAAGATGACCAACCGGCCTACAGATAAAGAACAGGTTCGGACGGTAGGAAAAACTTATAATCCTAATTCAGAAAGTACCTCAGCACTCAGCCGCTCATGACTTTCGAACAAATGTTTGATGCAGGAATCCAAATTGAGGATGCCCTCTGAACAGGGGAAATTAAGAGGACGGAAGTCAGAACAGAGGCAGGTACTAGTCAGAAGAAAACCCAAAAGCCTTATTAGGTTCAGAACAGCTACCCTACCAACCCAACTAACCAGGCTAGCCAGAATCTGCCCAATAATAACATACCGAGGGCAGCAGAAGTGAACCTTCTCAACCCCCAACTAGGGCCGAATAGAAAAGTATTTTTGTTCCCCTTTATCCAGAGAGTATTCAATGAGCTAAGTGTTCCGCTCTCCGTGTTATTCTCGAGGTTGGCGGAAAAGGGGCATCTAAGGCCCCTCGCTCTAATGCCTCCTCCCAATCCACTCCCAGCCAATTACAATCCTAACAGATACTGTGAATACCATCAGGCGCCTGGGCATGCCATCTAATACTATATGAAACTTTGGCATAGGATTCAGGATTTGATTGATAACAAGGTGATCCTGCCCCTAACGGTGGCCAAGCCTAACATTACTACCAATCCACTGCCGAATCACATGAACCCACCCTCTCGAAATATAAACCATATCCACACAGCTTTATAGTTCTATGATCCCAGCATCTACATCTGCCCGGAAGGGGCCGTCAAACCAAGTCCACCTCTCTTAGAAGGGAACTTTATGTGCTCTCTAGATGCAGAAGGAACTCTGTATGTGGAGGAAAATGACTTAGAAGAGCTGGAGGATGCAGAAGAAATGCTAGAAGAATTGGATAACATGGCAGGAAATAACGAGGTGTATGTGGAGTTTGCCTTCTACGACCCCAACGTAGACACTGGCAATAATGGTTGGGTTTCGTCAAAAGAATCAGGAGAGGAATGCACAGATGATGAATCTAATGGAAGTGAGGGTTGGAACAACCCCGATGATGATAATCTTTCTACTTCTGGCACCGTACCAGACAATAGTGTTGAACAGGCGAACACAAGTAAACCAAAAAAAGAATCGAAGGGGAACCTAGGGAGTGAAGGATCAGGAATAGGATCCGGGATAGGGACAGAAGCAGGGACATAACCAGAACTAGAACCAGAGACAAGGACAGAAACATAACCAAAAACAGAAACAGAGATAGAAGTAGAAGTAAGAACGCGAACAGAAGCACATATAAGGGTAAAGTCAATAATAGCAGTGGGATCTAGGAAAAACTTAGGATCAGAACCTCGAAATGAGTCTAACAGCAAGACTCAAATTAGGGTTGAGAAAAACTGAAGGTCAAAGGAACTGGGGAATAAAGAAGAGGAAGGAGAAGCCAGTAAAGAAGTCGAATATGTGACAGGCACCGAGCCCACTGATATTCAAACTACCGATAATAGAACTAGGAGTAAAGCTAAGCAGAACACCGACCTAGATATCAGATCTAAAGAAGGAGAGGGCATTCTAGACCTTTTCATTATTGATGATGATATTTGGGACTACTTAGGAACCGATGCAAACTGAAGAGATGAAGAACCATGGGCGGTAGAAGAAATAAACCATCAAGAGGCAGAGACCACCCAACAACCAACACAGAAAAAGAGAAAGCAACAGGATATAATCTATGGGGACTAGAAGGACTAGACTTGTCCGAAGTAAACCCTACTACAGATTACTGGGATAGTCTATGGGACTTCGAGGAAGAGGTCGAACATTTGAGCAGGAGTGGAAGACACTTTAAACCTGCCTACTTAGAGAGAGGTGAAGCTAGCCAGCCCGCAGCAGAAGCCAAAGAAGAGGATTATGCTGTACTGAAGCAGCTTAAAAAGATCCAGGCTAACCTGAGTATTTGGGGCTACTGATGGTATCCCACAAACATAGGCAAAAAGCGTTGAGGGCTCTAAGCAAAGCCGACATCTCCATCGACAACACTCCTGAACAGTTGGTAGGAATGGTTACTCTTACCCGACTGAACAACGTCATTGTTTTTACAGAGAAAGATATGTCTGCTGAAGGAACCCTACACAATAAGCCTCTCCACATAACAGCAAAGTGTCATGCCCCAAAAATGAGAAATGTGACCTGTGACGCCACACTTCCACGACACATTCATTAAGCACTAAACACCGAATGAAGATGTAAGATTACTTTAATTATTGAACAAGAGGTTCTAACCCTAGAAATGTGAGCTCTCAAAACCCTAA
>JAUTBS010324335.1:0-10717 GCA_032361285.1 Aequorea victoria | reverse complement strand
GGATAACAGAAGCAGAGAACCATGGACAGCCCCATGGATAGGAGAACAAAAGAAAGAAAACAACAGCCAACAAGAAAAAAAAAAAAAAAAAAAAACCCACAACCGCTGACCACCACAAATGCACTTCTGCACTTTTGACAGCTTCTTTGCGCAAAGCCTATAAATAGGAGGCCTTTCCCTCTTATTTCAGATCCCATAATATACACAAGCCAAAGTTTAGCTGAATTATAAACCTAAAATAAATATTTCTCAAACTTCTACTGAATTTGGGATTGGACTTTGAAACTAGACTATTTGAAACTCAGAATCCCTTGCATTGGATATACTCCGAGGACTCAAGAACCGCACGGAACGCTTCCCGAGGACACGCCGTATTTAAGGAAAGCTACGAAACTGCTTGAAACTTTACTCTCCGTCCGGCATATACGGTAAGCTTCCTTTTCTCATCTTTTTCATCTATATTCTAGTATTTGTTTCTTAAACTTATTTCTATTATGTAAAAAGGGAGAAAGTGGTTGTTGGCCTCATTCCCCCCCGACTTCATCTTATTTCTCGCTTATGCATCTTTTTTGTATTCTTAGAAAAATATGTTAGTTTTCTTTTCTTTTCTTTTTCTTAACTTTTTAAGTATATAGAAAATGCATGAAATGTAAGATTCAGACTGTGTTGAAAAAAATACATGATTTTCCATCCTTTTGTTTTCTTTCTAGTATAAAAACACATCTGCACACAAAATTACACTGTTTTCTTAAAATAATAGCCTATTTTGGACTTCTCAGTGTCGAGCTCACTGTTTTATAGTGACGCGCGTCACTTCGAGAGAGCCGAGAAGTGGCGCACGCCATATCCAGATGGCGTGCCAGGTGATGAGGTGGCGTGCACCTCCTCTGTTGAAAACCAATGGCCTTGCAATAGCTTTTTCTGCATATTTTGTGTTTAAGTAGTATGTTTTTATTTGCATAAACTGCACTGATGTGAAAGCATGCATAGAAGACCTTAGTTTGAGGTTAAGTTTTGCTTTCTTGTTTGATAACTTTAAGAAAAGAACTAAAGAAACGGTTAAGTAGAGGCCGGTCTTCGGATCGAGCGAGAGGGGTGCCTAACTCCTTCCCCTTTCGTACCTTAGCTCCCGAACCATTATCCATGGTAAGGAAGGACTAGTTCTTTAAAAGTTCTATTTTTCTTTCTTTTTTGTTAAAATCAAGTGGCGACTCCAATTGTGCAGCCTTTAATACGGACGCATTTGGGGACTCTCTTTCAAAACAGAAAACCCCACTTTTTCTTTTATCCTAAAACAGAGAGTGTTTTCGAAAAGGTAAATAAAGGAAAACGAGGGCGGCGAGTTTTTCGAGAGGGTTCCTCACATCACCCACAACATTTTTTCTCTAACCTGGGACCTTCCAAGGAAAGTCCCGAGTTCCTTCGTCGTTGGGCGAAGGCTCGACGTCTTCTTTTTATTCTAAGCTAAGGTTCATCGCCCGCGCCCGTTCATTTTCACCTGGTACCTTCCGAGAAAAGTCCTTAGTTTCTTTTTCGTTGGGCCAAGGTTCGACGTCTTCTTTTCGTTGTAAGTCGGGTTTTATCACCCGCACCCTTTTTGACCTTTTGAGAAAAGTCCTGAGTTCCTTCGTTGTTGGGTCGAGGCTTGATGTCTTCTTTTTATTTTAAGCTGGGTTTTATCACCCGCACCCTTCTTCTATCATCCAGAAACTTCCAAGGAAAGTCCCAAGTTTTTTCGTCGTTGGGACCATCCAAGGAAGGTCTCGAGTTCCTTTATCGCTGGGCCAAGACTCGATGTCTTCTTTTTGTTCTATGCTAGGTTTTATCCCTTTTTCTCTCGCACGGGACCTTCCAAAAAAAATCTCGAGTTCCTTTGTCATTAGGCCAAGGCACGATTTCTTCCTTATGTTTTAAGCTAGGCTTTATCACCCACAACCTATTTCTCTCACCCGAAACCTTCCGAGGGAAGTCCCAAGTTCCTTCATCGTTGGATTGAGGTTCGATGTCTTATTGTTTTAAACCTGGTTTTATCACCCCACAGCCTTTTTCTATTGCCTGAAACCTTCTAAGGAAAGTCCCAAGTTTCTTCGTAGTTGGGGAGAGACTCAACATCTTCATTTTATTTTAAGCCGGGATTTATCACCTGCACCCTTTTTCTCTCTCCTGGGCCTTCGGCAGAAACTCCCAAGTTCCTTCGTCGCTGGGACGAGGCTCGACATCTTCTTTTTATTCTATGCTAGGATTTATCACCCACACCCTTTTTCTATCGACCGGGACCTTCCAAGGAAAGTCCCAAGATTTTTCGTCTTTGGGCCGAGGCACCACGTCTTCTTTTTATTTTAAGCTGGGTTTTTTTACCCGCACCCTTTTTCTCTCACTGGGAACCATCGAAGGAAGGTCCTCAGTTCCTTCATCTCTGGGCCAAGGCTTGATATCTTCTTTTTGTTATGTGCTAGGTTTTATCACCCGCACCCTTTTTCTCTCACACGGGACCTTCTGAGAAAAATCCCGAGTTCCTTCGTCGTTAGGCCGAGGCTCGACGTCTTCTTTTTGTTTTAAGTCAGGTTTTATCACCCATAACCTTTTTCTCTCACCTAAAACCTTCCGAGGAAAGTCCTGAGTTCGTTCATCGTTGTGTCGAGACTCGACGTCTTCTTTTTTTTAAAGTAGATTTTATCACCCACAACCTTTTGCTATCACCCTGAACCTTCTGACGAAAGTCCCAAGTTTCTTGGTAGTTTGGGAGAGACTCCACATCTTTTTATTTTATGTCGGGCTTTATCACCCGCACCCTTTTTTCTCTTTCCCGAGACCTTTTGAGGAAACTCTCGAGTTCTTTCATCGCTGGGACGAGGCTCGATGTCTACTTCTTATTCTAAGCTGGGTTTTCTCACCTTCACCCTTTTTCTATCATCCAGGACCTTCCCAGGAAAGTCCAGAGTTCTTTTGTTGTTGGGTCGAGGCTCGACATGTTCTTTTTATTTTAAGTCGGGTTTTATCACTCGCAACCTTCTTCTCTCACCTAGGATCTTCCAAGAAAAGTCCCGAGTTCCTTTGTCACTGGGACGAGGCTCGACGTCTTCTTTTTACACCCTTCTTATCACATGCATCCTTTTTCTATCGTCCGAGACCTTCTGAGGAAAGTCTTGAGTTCTTTCATCGCTAGGCCGAGGTTCGACGTCTTATTTTTATTTTAAGTCTGGTTTTATCACCCGCACCCTTTTTCTCTCGCTGGGGACCTTTAGGGTTTAGGGTTTTGTGCTAGGTTTTATCACCAGCACCCTTTTCCTCTCGCATGGGACCTTCTAAGAAAAATTCCGAGTTCCTTTATCATTGGGCCAAGGCACGATGTCTTATTTTTGTTTTAAGCAGGTTTTCTCACCCATGACCTTTTTCTCTCGCCCAAAACCTTTCGAGGAAATTCCCAAGTTCCTTCGTTGTTGGGCCGAGGCTCGACATCGTCTTTTTGTTTTGAGCCAGGTTTTATCACCCACAACCTTTTTCTCTCACCCAAAACCTTCTGAGGAAAGTCTTGAGTTCCTTCATCGTTGGGCCGAGACTTGACGTCTTCTTTTTTATTTAAACTGGGTTTTATCACCCACAATCTTTTTCTCTTGCCCAGAACCTTCGAAGAAAAGTCCCAAGTTGCTTCGTAGTTGGGGCGAGACTTGATATCTTTTTTTTATTTTAAGTCGGGCTTTATAACCCGCACCCTTTTTCTCTTTCTCGGGACCTTCCAAGGAAACTCCTAAGTTCCTTCATCGCTGGGATGAGGCTCGACGTCTTCTTTTTATTCTAAGTTGAGTTTTATCACCTGCACCATTTTTCTATTGTCCAGGACCTTTCGAGGAAAGTCTTGAGTTCTTTTGTTGTTGGGACGAGGCTCGACATTTTCTCTTTATTTTAAGTCGGGTTTTATCAGCCACACCCTTTTTCTCTCACCTAGGATCTTTCGAAAAAGTCATGAGTTCTTTCGTCGCTGGGCCGAGGCTTGACGTCTTCTTTTTATTCTAAGCTGGGTTTTATTACCCGCATCCTTTTTCTATCGTCCGGGACCTTCTAAGGAAAGGCTCGAGTTCTTTCATCGTTAGGCCGAGGCTCGACGTCTTATTTTATTTTAAGTCTAGAGTTTATCACCTGCACCATTTTTCTCTCGTTAGGGACCTTCTGAGGAAGGTCCCGAGTTCTTTCATCTTTTGGCCAAGGCTCAACGTCTTGTTGTTGTTCTGTGCTACATTTTATCACCAACACCCTTTTTCTCTCGTAAGGGACCTTCCAAGAAAAATCCCGAGTTCCTTCGTCGTTGGGCCGAGACTCGACGTCTTCTTTTTGTTTTAAGCTAGGTTTCATCACCCATAACCTTTTTCTCTCACGTGAAACCTTCCGAGGAAAGTCCCAAGTTCCTTCGTCATTCGGCCGAGGCTCGATGGCATCTTTTTGTTCTAAGTCGGGTTTTATCACCCGCACTCTTTTTCTCTCACCCCCGGTTTTGGCTCTTATATATCCGTAGTTGGGATTTGTCATTTCTTTGTGGTCGTAACAATCACTTCAAGCAGTGGAAACAACAAAAGATGTGCTCCAAGTCCTTGGGCTGTTGAACTTCCAACCACATCAGAATGGATGGTACAAAGTCCTCCAGCATTTCATACTTTTGGAGAACTTCCAGCTATCTAGGAGACGAAAAGCTATGTGAAGTAAAAGAAGAAAAGGTCGCCGATTGCTACTAAGAACCTAACAGAACTTTTCAAAATGTGGGTTCTAAAATCAAACACCTACCGAGAAAATTCCCATGTTCCTTCATTGTTGGGACAAGGCTTGACGTCTTCTTTTTATTTTAAGTTGGGTTTTATCACCCGTACCCTCTTTCTCTATCGCTCTGGACTTTCCGAGAAAAGTCCCAAGTTCCTTCGTAGTTGGGCCGAGGCTCGAGGTATTTTTTTTATTCTAAGTTGGGTTTTATCACCCGCACTGTTTTTCTCTCGCCTAGAACCTTCCAAGGAAATTCCCGAGTTTCTTTGTCGTTGGACCAAGGCTCGACGTCTTCTTTTTGTTTTAAGTCGGGTTTTATCATCTGCACTATTTTTCTCTCGCCCGTGACCTTTCAAGGAAAGTACCAAGTTACTTTGTCGCTGGGCCGAGGCTTGACGTATTCTTTTTGTTTTAAGTTGGTTTTAATCACCCGCACCATTTTTCTCTCGTCTATGACATTCCGACGAAAGTCTGGAGTTTCTTTGTCATTTTTTTTGGGTAATTAAGTATGTATAAATGAAAAAAAGAATTATAATATTACAAGGGGCATACCCCAGGAACCCCCCACCCCCGCATTACACGAGGGAGCGGGGAAAACAACTTCTTCATGAACACCTAAGAAAACAAAAGGGAAAATACCCACAAGGGCGAACTCACACGACAACAACAAAAAAACCACAAGGGCAAACCAACCCAACACCACACCAACAACGCCACACCAGGCAATAATAACCAACCCCAAACGGGAAAAACCAAACACCCAAAAGGGATAACACCAAACAATCCCCAGCAAGAGCAGGCAAAAAGAACAGCCAAAGCCTATTAACTCAAAACAACAAGTAAAGAAACAAAATAGCGACCAAACACCAGCCACAGGCCAGCCAAGGCTCGACGTCTTCTTTTTATTTGAAGTTGGTTTTATTACCCACACCCTTTTTCTCTCGTATGGGACCTTTCAAAGAAAGTCCCGAGTTCCTTCGTTATTGGGTCGAGGCTCGACGTCTTGTTTTTATTTTATGCCGAGTTTTATCACCCGCACCCTTTTTCTCTCAACACAGTCCTTTCGAGGAAAGTCCCGAGTTTCTTTGTCGTTGGGATGAGGCTCGGCGTCTTCTTTTTCTTTTAAGCCGGGTTTTATCACCCGCACCCTTTTTCTCTCGCCCGCGACCTTCCGAGAAAAGTGAAAGATTGTTGAGGTTTTTGTATAAAACAAGTGTAAGACATTTTATATTATTTTTATTAATAATATTTGGATTGTCTTAACTAATTTATGTTTGTGTTTGTAAAAAATATATTTTTATTATTTATAATTAAAATATAGAATATCGATAATTATACACAGTAGGAATGCTGGTAAGTAGAGCTTAACTTACTTACAGAAAATCATAAGTCCAATTCTTGTATAATTATATTAGTTGACAGCCTAAATAGGGTTGACATTCTATCGGTATAGATGCAAACACAATCTCCATGATTTATCTTAATCATAGGAATTTGTTCGATAATTCAAGAGAGATTGTGTTCGGTACAGTAGGAATGTATTGAACAGGATCAAATGTGAAATTAAAGTTCATTTACTGACATGATTGGAATTATACAATTTCACGGTTTGCTTGAGGGCTTATAGATTCTTAAACTTGAGAAATATTGAATATTGACGTGTTTTAATATTTTATTACTTTGAATTAGTTACGGGCAAAATTCATTCTTATTGTTTTGAAAGACTTTGTGATTTGGGTAATAATTATTAGAATATGATCAGTGTTATATTTTGGAAAAATTCGTGTCCAGAATAATTCTAGATTGTAATACCCCCTTGATAAATTCATAAGTTTTGTTGGTAACAGTAAACTTGATCAGTGAATTATTAATTTAACCCGGTAGTATATCAAATAAGTTAAATTTGGTAATCAAGGATTGTGGATGTTAGTGAAATTAAATTGTTAGTAATTAAATTTTACGAAGCGAGTATTAGAAATTTAACACGGAGAATCATATTATTTGCTATATAACTCGACAAATAAATACTCTTATCATAATGATCTAAGATAATTAAATTGGAGTGAAGTTGTAATTATTTAGTGAAATTAATTACAATTAAAAGAATTAGAAATATATCACGGGGTTCTTATATGTAATTTCTTAATTCTTTTAAAAGCCAATTTAATTATTATCATTGGGTTTCTAGTGTAGTCCATAATTGAAAATCAGTCCCCTCTCCTTTTTTCATAAATATGAGCCTTAATTTTGAATTAAGATTAAGTGAGTTCATATTGTAGATGACGACAACTACAGTTGTAGTTAGGAGAGAGAGAGACAGAGGCGGCAGCTAGATCGGCGACCATCCACCGGGCTCTTTATTGACTGGACAATCAGATCATACATTGGAAGATCCGAGGAGTTGCAGTATTTATTCAAACCAACTGAAATTAGCAGGTAATTTTGTGGAACTCCGAATAATTAAAATTAATCCGTATTAATGATCTAATCTAATATCCTTAGGCGGTTTTTTGCAAAAATCTAACAATTGATTTCAGAGCCAATAGTTGTGATAGGATTTTAATACGGATGACATGTTGTCCAACAGTAATCCAATTATTATTTTGTGTGTATGATAGATCTAGGATTAACCATTGTGATGCATGATGGTTTGAATTAAATTCTCTGTTTATGGCCCTCGTTGTTTGTTTTTGATTTGGATCCTACGGTGGTTTGGACCGTAGTTGTTTAATTAATTTTTTTGAGTATATGGTGAGATTGTATTTTTTTAATCAATAATGTAATTGGATCATCAGTCGAAGAACAAAGAAAGAAGAATCAAGAAGAAATGAGGAAGAAAAATTTGGAAGATGAATTGATGGCATTCCACAGTTCTGTATCGTTTTCTTAAAGCCTCCATGAAGAATGGGATTATATATATTATATATAGAGAGAGAGAGAGACTCGAGATGAAATAGAGCCCTGAAAAAAAAAACTTCAATGAAGCAGCAAATCAGTGATTCAAGAAGAAACAGAAGCAACGACGGCTCAACGCTGAGGCACAAGGCACGCGATGCTGGCACAACGCAAACCGCGGCACAACGCTGCAGGCGGCGGTGGTCAACGGAGAAGCCCAGGTGGTCCACCACAAAGGCAAACCGCAGCGGCACAATTTAGCGCGCAACAACGAGATCCGTGACAGTGACTTGATGGAGGAAAGCCGTCGACAAACACCGGACCAGTGATGAAACCAGAGGACCACCGTCGACGGCAAGCTTAGGCTGATGGAGGCATAAGCTACGAAGGCAGCGACGGCTGCAATGGGTGGCGCCGATAGCTTTAACGAATGGCGTAAATGCGCACGATCAGTGGCTCAAGCGGCGAAACTCTAAGCGCTGAAACAGGAAACCCTAGCCTTGGCAGTTGCTATTTTATTAAAGAAGCAAACCCTTGTTGTTTTCTGTTTCATTTTGGGGTGAAAACCCTAATCTCATTGGGGGGGGGGGGAACCCATGGCTGCTTGATGAAAGTAGGCAGAGTAAACCACGGAAAAGCAAACCCTAATGGGCTAAAGCCCTATTTGGTTGTGGCCATAAACGGGAGGAATTTTTAATTTTTTTATTTTAATTGCGTAATGTTTTATTATTATTATTGTATGCTTAGAATACAATAAACATGAACAACATGGATTAAAATGACCCGACCCTAAAAAACATTTTTTTTTAGAGCATTAAAATGAAACCTTAAATTCGGAAAGAAACAAGCTTTCACACAATGAAAGTATAATCATTTTAGAAAAGAAAAATGAATGTTTGAAAGTAAAAGAAAAAGATTTTTTTTAAACAGTCACGAAGTTTACTAATAGTGAAAAAAATCGTAATAAACTCTTAGGGCAACAAAAATGTGTTTATAACAAAGCTGACTTAGGATATGAAAAATCAAATGATCAAAAGTTTCTAAAAGATCTAACACATCATGAAATACCATGTTTTTCTTGGATAATTAAAAATTATATACGAACAAAGAAAAAAAACAAAACTACGAGGGGCAAACCCCAGGAAAGACAAGGGCAAACAAAAACTAAAAAAACCAAGCTACAGCAAATTGAAGCAGAGCCAAGCTAAGCCAACCAAACAACCAAAGCCAACAACAGCAGCAAAAGGACCACCAAACCCAGCCAAGAGCAAAATGAAACAAAAAGAAAGCAGACAAAAGGAAGACCAGCAGCAGCGACAAAGGGAGCAGCGACATCAACCGAAATAGAAACCCCTTCAGGCGTAGCCACAGATAGCAAAACTAACAGCTATAGGAAGGACATCAACCAAGGACTTCCAAGACATAACAGCCAACCAGCACAACACAATGCAACAAGACCAACAACAAAACGGCTGCAGCAGAAAGCAACCCCTAAACACAGCAAACAGCCAAGGCAGCACCAAAACACTGATAAACCAAGCAGACCACCCACCAGAACCACGACAACAACTGAACAACAAAGAACCCCAGTAGCCCATGCTAAAAATGCCAGCCTTCATCTAAACACCAGAGGGGACAGAAGCAGCAGCAAGGGACAACATAGCTGAGAACCAGAGCAGGAGAAAGACTCCACCAGAAGAAGAACCAAAATGAGAAGAAGCAGCAGAGACCAGCACAGATCAACCAGAAACAAAAGGCCGACGAAAAGCTCAAAGAGCAGTAGCTACCCAGCATAACAACAACCAGAACCCAAAAGCAACAAACACCCTGGCCAAAGATAATAGCAACCGCAAGACTATAGCAGCCCCAAAACACAACAGCCCATGCCAGAAAGCAGCCAGGGCCAACTAGGAGCCAACCCAATAGCCCATGCCAGAAAGCCCACCTCCATCAATGCGCTTTAGACCTCTTCCTATGAGGACCAGTCCAAATGCAGAGGACAGAGACACGAAAGAGCCACCCACCAATCAAAAGCTGAAAAGAACTATAAAACCATGATCTACACCAAACTAACACAGCTACAACATTAATAAGGTTAGTTACAAAACAGAAAGTCAAGATAAATCCCAATTATGAATAATATCATAATTGCTATGCGTCCACGGGAAACCCTCGAGAAGGGACAACCTATCCCGGACTAGGCCTAAAATACCACGCAACACACACTCCCAAACTTGTGAAGAGTTTTGAAACTTCCTAAAGTTTCCCTTAGGCCTAAACTTCCTAAGGGATTTCCCCCCATTAATCCTAGCGAACATGGACACCCACCCATTCTAAGATGACACCTAAGAAGAAACCTCACATTTCCTCAAAATCTTACCCCACACAGCCCGAGAGAACGGGCACTGGAAGAACAGGTGGTCCTGAGACTCCTCGTGACCAGAGAACAATACGCACTAAAAGGAAGAGCCCAATCCAAAGGAACGAAGGCGGTCCCCAGTATACAGCCTATGCCAGAATGCCACCCAAAGAATAAAACTAAACCTTAGAATGTGCCTTCTACCCCAAACCAGCGAGGACCACTGGACCTAGGCTCTTACTGCCCTTAACTGGCTCCAAAAAGAATTAATGGAGAAAACACCGTTCCTCAAAGCCAACCAAATAACGATGTCCTTCTTCGACACATCAGGACGAAAGTCTACAGGGATGGCATGCTTAAGAGCCATCATGTCAACAGACTAGGCTAAAGGCCAAACTCACTCCCAACCACGCACCACTTCACTAACTTTAGCCAAAGGGCTAAGGCCAGAGTCATACACAATCCTACTCCCCTTAGCCTCCAAAATGGGACCCCAAGGATGCCAAGGGTCAGAACATAGAAATGTATCATGGCCATAACCAATCTGTACTTGATAAAAGGCCTAAACAGGACACGTAACTAGAGAATCTTTCTCCACGCCCAAGATGGCAAGCTCGGCATCTTAACTGCCCAAAAGCTTCTCCCCTTCAACAAATTTGATTTCACCCACATACACCATAAGGACTCCTCACCCCCGGTGATCAAGAACCACAC
>JAUTBS010324224.1:0-10718 GCA_032361285.1 Aequorea victoria | reverse complement strand
ATAACCATGACCACTTAATCTCTTTAGAGTTTAGAGAGCTTACATTCTAGGGTTAGAACCTCTTGTTCAACAATTAAAGTAATCTCACACCTTTATTCTACGTTTAGTGCTTAATGACCGTGTTTTGGAAAGTGAGGCGTCACACTAGGCCTTGGAAGTATGACATTTTTCCCATTATCATTACCACCTGAGGTTTCACATATAGCTTCTCTCCATTTATCAAAGTCTGGATAGTCGCTGTTTTATCAAACTAAAAAACGCTCAGGATGAGATCTTCCTCCCTATGCTGTATTACAAGCAAAGGGGTGCCATCAGTGGCAGTAGCCTAGATGCTTGATTCACCGAATATAGTCAAAACAACTTTATCCCTTATCATTTTGACCTTCTGATGGAAAGTAGATGGAACTGCCTGTAAATTAGGGTCGTGCAACCATGGTCGGCCTAACAATAGGTTAAAGGAGGCCGGTACATCAAGTACGTGGAATTCGATCTCACTTTCGGTGGGTCCTATGGTAACAGCAAAATTGACTACCCCATCATGTTTCTGCGGGTATTATCATATGCTCGTACCCCTTGGGTAGTTAGAGTAAAATTTCGCTCTTTTAACCCGAGACAGTGCACTGTTCTGAGTGGGCATACGTTCAATGCTGCCCATTATCAATCAAAACCACAAGTACCCATTTTCCTAGGCATTTTGCTATTATGTGGATGGGCTTATTGTGTAGATTTCCTTCGGCAGGCATATCTTTCTCAGAAAATGCAATGACGTTATTCAGCCTAGTAGGAGTAACTATTCCTACAAACTGTTCAGGTGTGGTGTCAATGAAGATGTCATCTTTGCTTAAAGCCCTCAGCATGACTTCCCAATATTTATGGGATGCCATCAGTAGCCTCCAAATACTAAGGTTAGCCTAGATCTTTTTGAGCTATTTTAGTACAAAGTTATCTTCTTCCTTGGCTTCTGCTGCGGGTTGACTAGCTTTGCGTCTCTCTAGGTTAGCATGTTTGAAGTGTCTTGCACTCCTGGTCAAATGCTCGACCTCTTCTTCGGGGTCCCATAGATTATCCCAGTGATCTGTGGCAGGATTCACTTTGGACAAGTCTAGTCCTTCTAGTCCCCATAGATCATTTCCTATCGCTTTTTCTGTTTCTGTGTCGATTGTTGGGTGGTCTACGCCAACTTCTAACTTTTTTTCTAGGGGTAGGCTTTGTTCCTTTTCTCCCTTTTGATGGTTTATTTCTTCTACCGCCCACAGTTCTTCATCTTTCCAGCTGTCATCGGTCCTTGAGTAGTCCCAAATATCGTCATCAAGAACGAAAAGGTCTAGAAGATCTTATCCTTCTTTCGATGGGATATCTATGTCAGCCTTTTGCTTGCCTTTACTCCTAATTGATATCAGTGGGCCCGATGCCTGTCGTACATTCGGCTTCTTTGCTGGCTTCTTCCTCTTCTCTGTTCCTCGGTTCCTTTGACCTTTGGTTTTTCTCAGCCCTGGTTTGAGTCTTGCTATCAGACTCATTCTTGGGTTCTGATCCTGAGTCCTTTTTAGTTCTCGCTGCTGTTATTGCCTTTATTCCTATCAATGTCCATGTTCTTGTCCCTACTTCCACTTCTATTTTTGGTTCTGTTTCTATTCTTTTGGTTTATGTTCTTGCTTCTAGTTCTGGTTCTAATTTTTTCCTTTCTTTTTTCCATATCCTATATCCTATATTCCCTGGGTTGCCTTCTGATTCCTCTTTCGGTTTGCTTATGTCTGTTTGTTCTACATCATCATCTGGTAGTGTGCCAGAAATAAAAAGGTCATCATCATCGGGGTAACTCCATTCCTCAATTCCATCGAATTCATCATCTGTGCATTCCTCCACTGATTTCTCTGATGACATCCAACCATCAATGGCAATGTCTATGTTGGGATCATAGAATGCAAACTCTACATCTACCTCGTTGTTTGCTATCATATTATCCCATTCCTCTTTCATTTCTTTCGCGTCCTCCAGCTCTTCTAAGTCATTTTCTTCCACATACAGAGTTCCTTTTGCATCCAGAGAGCACAGAACGTTCCCTTTTGGGAGAGGTGGACTTGGTCTGACGGCCCCTTTCTGGCAGATGTAGATACTGGGATCATTACAGAGTGAAACTATATGGACATGGTTTATGTTCTGAGGGGGTGGGTTCATGTGATTCGGCAATGAATTGGTAGAAATGTTAGGCTTAGCCACTGTTGGGGGTGTGTTGTCAATCAAATCCTGAATCCGGTGCCGAAGCTTCATACAGTATTGGATGGCATACCCAGGCATTTGATGGTATTCATAGTATTTTTTAGGATTGTAATTGGCTTGAGTTGGATTCAGAATAGGGGTTGGTATGAGGGGGCTTAAGTTTCCTTTCCCCACCAACCTCGGCAATAATACGGAGAGCAAAATGCTTAGCTCATCGAATACTCTCCGGACAAGTGGAAACACAAATTACAGTCTAAACAGCCTTAGTTGAGGGTTAAATGGCTGAGGGTTAAGAAGGTTTATTTCTGCTGCCCTCGGCACGTTATTGTTAGGCGGATTTGGGTTAGCCTTGTTGGTCGGGTAGCTATTCTGACCTTGATAGTTATGAACTTGATAGGGCTTTCGGGTTCTTTACTAACTTGTACCTGCTTCTGTCTTAACTTATGTCTTGACTTCTGTTCTCTTGACTTCCCTTGTCTGGAGGGCATCCTCAATTTGGATTCCCGCGTCAAACAGTTGCTCAAAGGTCATGAGCGGCTGAGTGATGAGATACTTTATGAACTGAGATTGCAAGTTCTTTACTACCGTCCGGAGTTGTTCTTTCTCTGTAGGTCGGTTGGTCATCTTAGCTGCTTTACTCTTCCAGCGGGTCAGGAAGTCAACGAAAGCTTCCTGGGGATTCTGTTTGGTGGTCTCCAGCTCCTTTATGGTTACGTCCAGCTGGACATTATAGTTATAATGCTCGATAAATTTAATAACAATATCTTCCCAAGTCTTGGTTCTGGTGGCTTCTAAGGTTAGAAACCAACATTGAGCGGCCCCTAAAAGGGACTTGTGGAAGAGTTGTGCTTTTAGCTGGTCGTCGATGCCTATGGGAGATAGGGTACCGACATACATCCGTAGGTAGATCCTAGGATCTCTGGTACCATCAGATTTTTCCATGTTTGGCATCTTGAATTTCTCAAGTAGTTTGGCGTCGTGAAACAGACAGAGTCCTTCAACATCAAGCATGTATTCATTGACTCCTTTGGCTTTCCTCAACACCTTCTCCAACTTGTCAATCTTATCAGGCAATAAGGCTTCCCAGGCTAAGGCTGGGTCTATTGCAACAGTAGCAGCAGTAGTAGCAGCAGTAGCAACTGGTAGAATGACATTAGCAGTAGCTGGAAAAACATCATTGAAGACAACAGTAGCGGGTCTATTTGTCGGGGGATCTGTCTCGTACTGTTCATCATCCTAGAGTTGGTTGACGACTACTTTGTCCTGTGGATTTCTCATAACTTGGTTTGCCCGAAGGGCCCGGATCTTTGCTTGACGATGAACCTGGGCCTGGGTATAATCTTGGAGCAGGAGGGTTATGCCTTACAAAGCTCACTGCATCTCTAACACAGTTCGGATCAACGCAACATTTGTCGTAGTATTTATATCACCATCTCCTGCCATTGTAGTTATTTCTAGATTGGGATTTGATCTTTCCAGTCTTCCACTCGGAAACCGAATCTAAGCGGGTATGATATCAGAGCTTGAACAAGGAATAATAAACCCTAATAGAGGAAGATATGGGAAACAAATCAGATCTTAAGGTGTTATAGCTTGAGACGATCCTATGAGAAGGGCCAAACAGGAAAGCAACACTAATAGCGAGAAACAAGATGGGCAACCACGACCTGGCAAAAAAGCGCGTAAGAACACCAAAAAAGAGTAAAAAAGGTTGTGGGTGATGATACCTGGCTTAAAATAGAAAAATAATCACAGAGATTTGGCTTGACAGCTCGACGATAAAGGAACTCAGGATTTCTTCAGAAAATCCCACGCGAGAGAAATAATGGGTGCGGGTGATAGAACCCGGCTTAAAACAAAAAGGACGTCGAGATGCTTGATCTCTAGACCTAAGAAGGCGTTGCGGGAAAAATCCAACTTGGAAAAGCGTCGGAACTGCCTCAACGCCTCTAGATTTGCAAAAATCCTGGGTAATGGTACGAAAAAGTTGAAGGCGAGGCCCAGCTTTTCGTCGAGACCTGAATCTCGAATGGTAGAAAAAGAAAGGTTTGCGAGCAAAGCTCGGCTTTTCGTCGAGACCTGAATCTCAGACGGCAGAAAAAAAGGGTTTACGAGCGGAGCTCGGCTTTTCGTCGAGATCGGAGTCTCAAACGGCATAAAAAATAAAGGTTTGCGAGCAGAGCTCGGCTTTCCCTCGAGATTGGAGTTTCAAACAGCAGAAAAAAAAGGTTTACAAGCGGAGCTCGACTTTCCGTCAAGACCGGAGTCTCAAATGGTAGAAAAAAAAAAAGAAAGGTTTGCGAGCGGAGCTGCGCTTTCCGTCGAGACCGGAGTCTCAAACGGCAGACGAAAAGAAAGGTTTGTGAGCGAAGTTCAGCTTTATGTCGAGACTGAAGTCTCAAACGACAGACAAAAATTTGAGGGTGCGGGATGATACCGACTTGCCCTCTCCGTCGAGTCTCAGAAGGCTGAGTCTCTACGGGCGAAGAAAAAATAAAAATACGGGGACGGGACGCTATCGGCCTATCCGTCGAGACGAATCTCTATGGCCAAAGAAAAAAAGGTTTGCGAGAGAAGCCCGTCTTGTCCGTTGAGACTTTGAATCTCAAACAACAGACAAAAATCTATGGGTGCAGGAGGATACAAACTTACCCTCTCCGTTGAGTCTCAGAAGGCTGAGTCCTTACGGGCGAAGAAAAAAGGAAAAATATAGGCATGAGATGATACCGGACTATCCGTAGAGACGTTTCTCTACGGCCAAAGAAAAAAAGGTTTGCGAGATGAGCCCAGCTTTACCGTTGAGCCTCTGAATCTCGAATGGCAGACAAAAATCCAAGGGTGCGGGACGATACCAACTTGCCCTCTCTGTCGAGTCTCAGTAGGATAATTCTCTACGGGCAAAGAAAAAAGAAAAATACGGGCACATGACGATACCGGCATATCCGTCGAGACGTATCTCCACGGCCAAAGAAAAAAAGGTTTGCGAGAGGAGCCCAACTTGTCCGCTGAGACTCTAAATCTCAAACGACGGATGAAAATCCTAGGGTGCGGGACGATACCGACTTACCCTTTCCGTCGAGTCTCAGAAGGCTTAGTCTCTACGGACGAAGAAAAAAGGAAAAATACAGGCATGGGATGATATCGGCCTATCCATCGAGACTCTGAATCTTTACGGCCAATGAAAAAAAAGGTTTGCGAGAGGAGCCCGACTTTCCTTCGAGACTTATTTCTCTACGGCTATGGAAACAAAAGAAAGGGTACGAGAAGGCCCGACTGTTAGCCGTCGAGACTCTGAATCTCTATAGTAAGACATAAAAGCGGAGGTTTCAGAAGAGTAACTAAAGGAAAAAAAACTTTTCGCCAAGCGATGAGAAGGGTGCGAGCTTTGCAGCTCGACTTTCCGTCGAGACTTATCTCTCTACAGCTATGGAAACAAAAGAAAGGGTGCGGGACGATATTGACTTATCTGTCTAGACTCTGAATCTTTATGGCGAGAAAGAAAATGGTAGGGGAGATGAAGCACAACCTTTCTGATGAGAAATTGAGCTGATACAGCAAGGGAGGTTGTGTTGCGGGATGATACCGACTTAGCTGACGAGCCAGAGCTCGAACGGCGAAGGATGCCGGCAAAGTCGACTTATACCTTGATCAACTGACTCGATAAAAATGGGGAGGGGGGAATGCGGTACAAGACCAACATACACAGTAAAGGAGATGCGGTGACAAAGATCAACTTACACTATCAAGAGGATGCGGTATCAAAAACCGACCCTATGAGGAGATGCGGTGACAAAGACCGACTTAGACTATTAGGTTTTCATCTTGCAAAGATAAAAAATGGAGGACTATCATCAGGAAACATCGAGTTGTGGCTTGATGGCGAGGGAACTCAGAGCATTCTGGACGAACTGAACACAAAGGGGAAAGGCACAGGACCTAACAAAAAATTAGACTGGGTCCCGGCACAACGACTATAAGACTCGGGATGACTAACGGAGGGTCCTAGAAAGAAAGAGGTATGGGTTGGTGAAAACCTGGCTCTTATGAAAAAGAATAGGTTGGGCTAAAAGCCCAACGACCGCAAAGGTTCAGGACAACCCCAGAGGGGTCCCAAAAAAAAATAAGGTACGGGTTGATGAGGTTCGGTCCTAGACACAAAAAGAGTGAAGTCGGGTCCAAATCCAAATGACTCAAGGGTTCGAGACATCCTCGGGAGGTCTCGGAAGGGAAAAGAGGCACGGGTCGATGAAACTCGGCTCCAAAGAAATGACAAAGGGTTAGGCAATGGCCTAACGTCGTCAAACTACGGGATAACCCATAGAGGGTCCCGGGAAAGAGAAAGCGAGATTTGGGTGATGAAACCCGGATCAATGAAAATGACAGAGCTTAGGCAACAGACTAATGGCATCAAACATGGGACAACACACAGAGGGTCTCGGGAAAGAGAAAGCGAGACTCGAGGATGAAACCCGACTCAATGAAAATGACAGAGGTTAGGCAACGACCTAATGGTATCAAAACACAAGACAACCGATGGAGGGTCCTAGGAAAGAGAAAGCGAGACTCGAGTGATGAAACCCGGCTTGACGAAAATGATAGAGGTTAGGCAACGACCTAACGGTGTCAAAACATGGGATAACCCACGGAGGGTCCCGGGAAAGAGAAAGCGAGACTCGGGTGATGAAACCCGGCTCAACGAAAATGACAGAGGTTAGGCAACAGCGTTGAAACTGGGAAAACTCACGGAGGGTCCCGGGAAAGAGAAAGCGAGACTCGGGTAATGAAACCCGGCTCATAAGAAAATGACAGAGGTTAGGCAACGGCCTAACAGTGTCAAAATTGGAAAACCCATGGTAGGGTCCCGGGAGGGAGAAATCGAGACTCGGGTGTTGAAACCCGACTCAATGAAAATAACAGAGGTTAGGCAACGACCTAACGACATCAAAATCGAAAAAACCCACGGAGGGTCCCAAGAGGGAGAAAGCGAGACTCGGGTGGCTCAACGAAAATAACAGAGGTTAGGCAATGGCCTATCGGTGTCAAAACCGAAAAAACTCACGAAAGGTCTCCGAAAAGAGAAAACGAGACTCGGGTGATGAAACCCGACTCATAAGAAAGAAAGGAAAGAAAAGAGCTACTCTAATCACTTAAAGACAAACACGAAGTAAAAACACATAACTTATAAGGGTATTTGTCCTAAAAAGAGTTCTAAGCTTAACTAAATGCATATGAAAATGCTTGGTAGTCCAGTAACGGGGTACCTTCTAAATAGGAATCAAGAACATACCTCCCCGACCAAGTAGTACCTGGCCAAGTCAAACAGTACGTAGTGACCATTTTTGCTTGTATCCAAAGGGGCATACGGCCAGAAGGCTTGCCTACTTCCCCCACATAGCTCCGAGATAGTAAACCGCCTAAGTGAAGGGTAGGTAAGCATTTGTCTTATTTTATTTTCTCCTTTCTTTTTTGTTTTGGAAAAGTACCTAATGAAAAAGGGAAGAAAGGAGATGGAAAACCATGCATGCAATGCTAATACTGATGATAAATTTAAGACAAGAACAATTGGAACATTTTTCAAGTTTGGCTCACTTTTAAAAATAATCCCCAGTAGAGTCACCACTGTGAGGAACCCACCCTCTTTTTTTCGCTTTCCTCCTTCGTTCCTCACTCAAACGAGGAATTGTGTGCGGAACGAACCGCGAGGAGAAAGGAAAGAGGGGTTTTTCCCCAAATGCGTCTATTTTAAAGGACGCATGTTTTGGAGTTGCCACTTAGTTTTCGGATAAACTAAGAAACCAAAAAATTTCAAGGGAACTAGTCTGTCTTTACCAGAGAAAATGGTTTGGGAGCTAGGGTACGAAAAGGGAAGGTGTTAGGCACCCCTCTCGCCCGATTCGAAGACCGGACTCTACTTAACCATTTCATTTTGTTCTTATCTTAAATTTATCAAAAGTAACATATACAGAAAGGGGGTTGAAGATAGAACATTAAAAAAGAAAACAATGAAACAAAAATCTAACCTAAAACTAAAACATTCTATGCATACTTACACTTCAAAGGAATGTCAAAAGGGGAGATGGCAGCATATCAGTGCAGTTGATGCATATAAAAGCATGTTGTTTAAAGCATAAAATTACAGAAAAGGCTTCTGGAAAGTCACTGGTTTTTAGCAGAGGTGGCGCACGCCACCTCTAACCTGGTGCGCGCCACTGGAACATGGCGTGCACCACCTCTGGACTCTCTGGAAGTGACGCGCGTCACTATAGTAGAGTGAGTTCGACACCAGGAGGTCCAAAAAGGGCTACTATTTTCAAGAAAAATAGAGTGCTCGGGTATAGGTATTTTTATATGATGAAGAAAACTGAAAACATAGCAATTCACGTAGGATTTTCGACAAGTAATCTAAATCCTATATTTCATGCATTCCTAAGGCTAAACATGGGTAAGGGGAAAGAAAAAAGAACATATTTTTCTAGAAAGCAGAAAAACATGCTTTAACAAAAAATAGAAAATAGAACCGGGGAGAACGAGGCCAACGACCTCTTTCTCCTCTTTTACCGAATAGAAAGAACTTTTAGGAGAAGAAAAGAAAAATGAATAGACAAACAAAAAGAGATAAGAAAAGAGAGGCTTATGTATATCCCGCGAGCAGAGTAAAGTTTCAAGTAATTTCAACGGCTCTTCCTCACGTACGGCACGCCTCCGGGAGTCCTTCCACGTAGTCTTTGAGCCTTTAGCGTCCTTCTAATGCTAAGGATTCTGAATTTTGGATGGTCTTAGTGAAGTTTCGGGATTAGCTTAAACTTAGTTATTAATTTGACAGGGGTTCAGGTTGTATACGAGTTAGAGTTGGTTCTGCAGAGATTCGACGCTCAGAGAACTCTCTGAATTGGCTTGGGGGAGGGTCTTATTTATAGAATTTCGGGCGAGGAGCTGACTTGGTGCCGAAGGCTCCTCTCAAGGTGGCGTGCTCCATGTGGAAGGAGGTGCGCGCCACTTTGAGGTGGCACGCGCCAGGCTTGGGGGCTCTGACATGGTTTTGGCTAGTGGCATGAAAAGGTTATAGCGCGACGCTAAGAATTGAGTTTTAAGGTGGCATGGATCAGTTTGGATGAAAGTGGCGTGCGCCACTTAGAGGTGGCGCAGCACTGGGTGTTTTGGGATGCATTAGAGAACTCCTTAGACTCTCAGACTCGTACGGAAGCTCCTTGGGCGCGACTGATGTACATTTCATCATCGAAAAAGCCTGGTGGGAACTGGCCGATGTTCGATTTATTCAAAATTGGGGTGTCTACACAGCTGTCCTAGCTTCGCTCTTGTCGCGCCGCACTAGCGCCGCTGGCTCGCCATCTGTCCTCTGCGCCGTGCGCCTTTGGCCTTGCCCAGCGCCGCCGTTGGTGCTCCCTTGCTGCTGCGCGCTGGTTATGCATTGATGTGCTCACTATAGTGTCCTCCATCTTCTTATATATATATATAACAGAAGGCCCCTTGTTTTGATAGCTAAGATTCAAGTTCATCATTACATCTCTTCTAGGACAATCGCAAAAGCACATTCGGGAAAACTACTGGCAACACCAAGCCATGCACAGCAATGTTGAGGACGCCCTTTCGGACCAGAACTTTAATCTGGCGCATTAGACCAACTCGGCCATCTCCACATTTCACTGCGTTTGCTTTCTCGATCATCAATGGCTTTTTATTAAACCAAATCACTGTCTCTGCCTTGTTCTTCTTGGATCTTCGAATTAGATTACATTTAAAAAAAAAAAAATAGCAATCTCGCATCTCTCTTAAAATAAAATTAATTATTTTATAAAGAATCGCGGTCCAAACCACCGCAGGAGCCGGATCAAAAATAAAAAAGAAAGCCATAAACGGAGGATCTAAAATTAAACAAACAATCTTGCATCACAATGGTTAATCCTAGATCTAACATATATGCAGATCAATAACTGAATTAATGTTGGACAACATGTAATCTGTATTTGAAAATCACAACCGTTGGCTCTGATACTAATTGTTAGATTCTGCGAAAAATCACCTACAGATCTTAGATTAGATCATTAATGAGGATTGATTTTAATTGCCTAGAGTTTAAAACTTTACCTGCTGATTTCGATAGATTTGAATCAGAACTGCTACTCCTCGGATCTTCCAGTGTATGATCCTATTGCTCGATCAGTAAAGACCTAGTGGGTGGTCACCAAAATTGGTCGTCGTCTATCTCTCTCTTTCTTGACGAAAGCCCTAGTTGTCATCTACAATATGAGTTCTTCTGACCTAAAATCACAATAAGTTTCATATTTATAAATTATGTCAAGTGAGGAGAGAGATATGATCTGTAATTATGGAATACAGTGGAGACCCAAGGATAATAATTAAATTAGTTTTCAAAAGAATTAAGAAATTATATATCAGTATCCCGTGATATATTTCTAATTCTTTTAATTGTAATTAATTTTACTAAATAATTACAACTGCACTCTAATTTAATTATC
>JAUTBS010324113.1:0-10718 GCA_032361285.1 Aequorea victoria | reverse complement strand
GCAAAGTCAAATTTAGAGCTATTGCTCCAATTTGCTTTATGAGAAGGGATCAACGAAATCTATGGGCACCCTTAAAAACAAGCAAAGTCAAATTTGGAGTTATGACATAAATTTTCTTTAAAAGAAGGGTTCAAACAAATCGAAGGGTGCATTTTAAATGCAAGCAAAGCCAAACTTGGCTTTTCAAAACTTATTTGTTAAAACATTTGTTGCATCATCCCTTTGTGGGTTATATACTACCACTTATTGTTTGTAGATTTTGGTTTGGGGTATAGTCTTCTTTCACAAGGTAATGCTGAAAGGAAAGAAGATCTAATAGAGAGGCATACCAAATGTAGGCTTAAGATGAGTCTAGATGTTAATTTGGTGTGATACCCATTGGTGTGATACAAAACTTGTTTGTTCATTATTTTTGGCCTAGGGGTAAGTTCATTGATTCCTTTTAATATTTATGGAATTGATACGCAACAATTGTAAACACAATCAAGGATAAAAAAAATGGAGTGATTGATACAAGCATATATCAAGAGGCACATTCAATCATATTCTTTTATTTTCCCTTTTTGGTTATGTCATTAAGATCTTCAAAACTTGATAACAATTTGTTGTGATCATATTAATTTTTATGATATATTTAACAATTTGTATGATCAAGACCTTTGAATTTTTATATCAACACGGATTTGATAAAAAAAACTAAAGCAGAGCGGGTCAACTGAGAGTAAACTCAATCATAGGACCGTCGTGCACTTTAGGTTTAATAGGAAAAAAAAGTTTGATATGTTTTAATCAAGAGATCAAGAATGAATTTTAAATTTTATTTTCTTGAAATCACTTAATGTCTTCTTGATTGAAAGCAAAAGTTAACAATATTTTCATCATCCTTATCATATATGTGATTATGAAATTTAGATTTGTGTAAGGGACGAAGTTAAAAATTTGATTCTTAAAATTATGTCAGATACCAAAAGAATAAATAGAAACAGGTAAAAAAAACATGTTCTATAAAAGGCAGACATATTGGGTCGACACAAAGGGCTAAAGTGTCGACACAAATCATGAAAGTTGTGTGAAGGCTGAAACAAACAAGCCAAGTGTCGACACAAGGTATACAGGGGTCGACACAAGCAAAAAAATTGATTCAAACCTGGAACAATTTTACCATTTCAAATTTTAGGTGCTTTCTGTTTTTAGTGTCTTGATACTTAATGCTTAGTAGCCATAAGCAAAGTATAGTATATTGGTACCCATTTCTTTTCGGGTCCAAAGTGGTTATAATCATACATCATATTTTTCATATTGAACTTCGTATGATTAACATAGGAACCAACATATCTATATAATTTGGCAAGAGGTTTTTGATATGTGTTGTCATAGGATTAGCTTAAGTGTTATAATTTACTTAGGTAGGATCAACCCAAAGGGAGGTGAATGGGTTGATGAAAAACTTTTAAACTCTTTTAGTTCTTTTAAAATTAACAAGTTAATGCAGCGGAAATGAAATAATTAAGAGCATAAAATAGAGGAGTTTAAGGAAAGAGATGCAAACACAATTTTTATAGTAGTTCGGTCAACTCAACCTACGTCCACTCTCCAAGTGCCTTGGAAATTCACTATCGGATTCTTGCGGGTGAATCGAAACCTTTTACAGATTCTTTAGTGGGTGAATCGTAACCGCCTTCTTCCTATCGGGTGAAGAGAAACTATCTTCTTCAAACTAGGGCGAAGAGAAGCCTCAACCGAATTCCTTGAGTAGGTGAATCCTAACCTGGATCTTGGAGTTGGAGTATGATGATCTCCTTTTGTGAGATGATTTTACAATCAATGTATCTCACTTACAAATGTCACTCTCTCTCAAAGATTTAAAATAAAGTATAGAGGAGAGGAGAGGAGAGGAAGGAATATTCAAAATGAAAATTGAATAAAAAATAGAGTATACACTCTTTAGTACAGTGATTTAGGATCTCAGAGTATTTCTTTTGTGTTAATCCTTTATCTTCTCTCTTGCGTGACTTCCATATCTATTCTGATCTTCAATATGGGTATTTAAACCTAGGATCAAGAATAGAGCCGTTGGAGAGGAAAAACTAGCCGTTAAAGACATTTTATGCTCAGAAAAATTAGCCGTTGGACGCTTCAGCGTTTTGTCTTTTTTGCGCAGGTGTCGACACAAATAGTCTGGGCCGCGCTGGTGTCGACTCAAACTTCTGAGGTGTCGACCCTTCCTTCAAAAATTTGATTCCAGAAGGTCAGTGCCCACGGGAAGCTCCAAGGTGTCGACCCTTCCTTCAGAGGTGTCGACCCTTTTGGTCTAGATCTAGAATAGTTTGTTTAGATGTGTCGACCCTTTCTTCTTGGTGTCGACCCTCCTTTGCATTTCTGATTTCTTCTAAACCAGTGCCCACAGGAACAGCCTTGGTGTCGACCCTTTCTTCTTTGGTGTCGACCCTTTCTGATGAAACATCTATATGATGTGTCGACCCTTCTTCATTTGGTGTCAACCTTTTCTTCTGGAACATCTAGATGAAGTGTCGACCCTTTTCCGCTGCTTCTTCATAATCTGGGATATAGTTTTCCAGGTGTCGACTCAACCTTCTTGGTGTCGATCCTTTGCTTCTTTCCCTTTAATTTTACTTGAAGAGCAATCCTTCTTCTTGGGCTCAGCTATCTCCAAAAGCTTCTACATATTCGATGTATTCTCTTGATTTTTTGCCGGAGTCTTGGGCTATAAAAAGATGATTAATGCTGAAAAAGACCTTCTCATAGACAGACAAGTCATTAGGATAATCAATAAAATTTTGCTAATAAACCCCCAAAGATTAAATCAATATGTTGTAATGTTAATTTCATGATGCACAAATAATAACGATTTATCAATATATTTTGGCTAACAAACTCCTAAAAGATCAAATCAATATGTTGTTAAGTCAGAACCAAAAAGAAATTTGATTGAAAGACCTTTAGGCTAACAATATATAACATCTCTCTCTCTCTCTATATATATATATATATATATATGTATATTACAATAGAAAAATTAAGTTTTGATATTTTTAATATGATTGTAGATATAAAAGTTTTCAAAAATATGATAAAATAAATCATAAAATTTATAGGAATAATAAACCATGAAGAAATTATATAAAAAGGGACCAAAAAATCAGCCATTGGAATTTTTTGTTTGAGGCTGAGTCGACCCTCAGGTGTAAAATATTTGGACGTTTTGCACCTGCGTCCGAACAAAACATCATTTCCCTAGCCACGGGACAAAAATGTCCGTACATCTTTTGCCCACGTCCGGACGTAACGATGCAGTGAGCTCACTGTTGCCTATTGTGATTTTTAGCCGTGAATCCTCCTGTGATATCGACTCACAACCCAGTTGTGTCGACTCACAGAACCAAAAATCTTAAAAAATATTATGGAATAAATTCAAATTGTTTAGGCCCTATTTGGGTATCAGTTTAAATAATAAACTAAATTAATTAAAAAAAATTAATTGAACATCAAAAACAAACATTGGAATTATTAAATGGGTTAAGGGTTTGTTTGGTTGATTAATTCAGTTATTAGCTTTGTGTATTTATTATGGTTATTGCATTGCATAATCAGGGTGACGTGAATTTCTTCTTTTGCTAGTTCATATCATCATTGTATTGAATATCAGGTGAGTTAAATTGTATGCTACATACTTTCAATAAAAACTCTCGGACTTCCTAAACTGTTTTACCAAAGAATTATATATATGCTTCTAAATTCTTCTAACTGCAATGCATTAGTTTTTTTTACAAAAATCATGGTACAAATGCTTTTTTTGTGAGGTATAGAAAATACCTAGTTTGAATCACGTGGTGACCCTAGTCGCTCAATAATTTAAGGGACAGTTTGGGGCTTCCGGTCATCTGAACTGAAATCGTTAGGGAAAAAGTCCCAAGCGCCATCCTGAGGTGACTCCTGTTCGATGTTGGATCCAACGGGCCAAAACTGTCCTGAGTTTATGTTGTTGGCATTGGTTACTCTTTTATACCCAGGATGTTCCTGTAGTTGTTGATGGTTTTCCCCCATGTTGTTACGATCATATCGATATACTATTATTGACATTATTATGTACCAGATACATATATATTCTGTTGGCATTTTTTTATGCGATGAGATTAGTGTTGACATATCCTTATATGCGAGATTTTGTTGTGGACACCCCTGATGTCCAGTGTGGGATTATGTATATAAATATTTTTTTATAAAGAGATAGTGTTGGGTTGTGTGAACACCCTGTTTGTGTATACTGCTTATATCTTGCTACGATTATGTTCCAATTAAAAACATATTTTAAATTTTTTATTTTAGAACTGTACATTACTATGAATACTTTCATTCACCAGTTTTAGCTGACGTTGTACTCAACCATTTCAGGTAACCAGTGATGAAGCTTGAGTGATGAACTCGGTTGTTTCATGGGATCCAGGATGCGACCTCTAAAAATATGCATTTATTTATTCTTGCTTCCGCATTTAATTATGAGTTATTATTGATGACATTGTCAAGATTTTATGGGCTATTTTGTCCCACATTTATGATTATGGATTTTATCTGAAATTCATGTGAGATGATTAATGATTACCATATAGTTAGCTAATTGCATGGTTAGGCTTTCTTGTTTCATTGAGCCAAAGCCCATGATCTATGACCGGTCACCTCTCCTAAATTAGGGTGTGACACTCCTCTCTGTGAAACCTCCATCTCTCTCTCACCTGCTCTCTCGGCCTCCCTCTCTTTCAACCACCGCTGCCCAGCAGCTACCGAGGGTTCTCACCGTTGAGCTGCACCACCACCACCACGTCGGCGTTGCCACCGTGAGCACTGCCATCATTATCATCATAATCATCCTCACCATAAGTGATCTCTGGTTAGTCTTCTCCACCCCTATTTCCTATTTTAGAGAATGGATAGATATATATATACATATATATATATCACCATGTCCATATATTTATTTAACCCTCTGTTAAGATTTAATCTATTAATGATTCAAACGTATATGAATATATCATGCTCAAACGATTTAATGTAACAAAAATCAGAGACATATACATGACAAAAATCAGAGACATATAGTGATATGTATAAATAAAAAAATCAAGTATAAGAATATACCTTGAAAATATGTGTTTATACATTTAAAGATCTTCAGAAATATGATAAAATGTATAAGAATAATAAACCATGAAGAAAATAAATCAAGAAGATCCTGGAATCAGAGATTTCAGCCATTGAAATCCCTGGTCCGAAGCTTTAGGTCGACTCACACGTTGGATGAGTTGACTCACGTTCCGTAGAAGCTGTGTCCATCGCCAGTGAGTCAACTCACGTGGAGGGTGAGTCAACTCACGAGGTCATACCCTCGGTTGTTTAACAGTCTGCTACCTGGGGTTGACTCATAGACCATTTGAGTCGTCCCATGACCCTCTGCCTTGCCCTTGGCTCGACTCATAACCTGTTTGGTCGACTTAAGAGGAGCCACCTGGGCTCACTTTGACTTTAGGTAAACTCACTACCTCTTTGGGTTGACTCACAATGCCCCTACCTTAGTTTATGCCTTTGGGTCGACTCACTACCTCTTTGGGTCGACTCACGATACCTTTTTCATGCCTTGGGTTCGACACTGCATCGTCCCATGGTGACCTGAGAGCCTTGGGTCGATTCACAGACCCTATGAATCGACTCACAGTTACCTAGACTGTGACTTATCACCTTGGGTCAATACACAGCCTCTGTTGTGTCGACTCATGGCCTCTTGTGAAGACTTGGGTCGACTCACAGACCCTTTGAGTCGACTCACAGTCGCCTATTATGAACTGCTGAGACCTGTTGCCTTTGAGTCGACACATGGCCTTACTGTATCAACTCATGGTCGCCTGAGACGCTGTTAAGTCGACTCAGAGACCCTTTGGATTGACTCATACACCAAAAATTCTTAGAAAAATATTTTTGTGTTAATCCTAAAGCTTAGGCTATGTTTGGGTATCAGTTTAATGATAAATTAAATTAATTAAAGATTAATTCAACACCAGAACCAAACGTTAGAACCTAGAAAATGGGGAATGGTCCGTTTGGTTATTAATTCGGTTTATTTAGCAATTGTCATTGATTATGGTTATTATATAGAATAAATCAAGGTGACGTGTGAACCGTAGGTTGCCTTACTTTTTCATTTGAGCTTGCATCGAATATCAAGTGAGTAGATTTACATGCTATGTACTTTCAATAAAAATTATCGTATTCTTCAAATTATGTTGAAAATGAAATGCATATATTTTAAATGCTTTAAATGATATTGTATGATATTTTCTTATAAATTTATTGTACAAATATTTTACAAGTTTTGATTCCTATATATATGGTGCGATTATGAGATATGATTCTTGGGAATGAAAAAGTCTAGGGGAAAGCCCTCTAAGGAGGTGACTCTGGCCAGCTAAAGAACAGACCCGGTCTGAATCTCGTGGTTACTCTAGTTGACTCAACGGTTAAGGGACAGCCCGGGTGCTTCCGGGGACCTTAACCGGGATTGTTTAGGGAACAAATCCATGTGACAACCTGTGGTGACCCTATTTCAATATTAGATACAATGGGTCGAGGCTGCCCCGAGTTATGATGTGGCATTGGTTACTTGTTATGCTCAGGCTGTTCCTGTGGCACTTGATTGATTTTTTTCACTCTTTGATGAGAATATCGTTATACTATTATTATGATACTGACATATTTATGTCTGATGATTTGAAGACACCTCTGATGTCCAGTTTGAGATTTTGATGACTCGTATTGATAACAAGACCATATGGAGAAACATATATATTTTTATGAAAGAAATGATGGGTTAAATGATCGCTCTTTTACAATAAAATAATGACTTGAATCATCGCCCTTTTATAATGAAATGATAAATTGAATGATCGCCCTTTTGAAAGGAAATGATGGGTTGTGTGATCGCCCTTTTGATTATACTGTATATCTCATACCATGATTATTTTTGATGTATAAAACTATTTTGAATTCCCTATTTTGAACTGTATTATATTATGCATGTTTTCATTCGCCAACTTTAGTTGACGTTGTAATATAACATTTCAGGAAATCAAGGAAAAAGTTAGATGATGGACTCGATAGTTTCATGGGATCCAGGAATAAGACCTCTAGGACATGCATTTTGCTTCCGCATTGAATAAAGAATTATTGTCATGAATTGTTGGAATAAATAGATATTGTTGAGACATTATGGGCTATTGTCCTATTTTTATATTAGATTTTAATTGATTAAATCCTTGACATTTGAGATCTTTTAGCATATTGTTAGCTAATTGCTAATTTAGGCTTACTTGGTTTATTGGGCTAAGACCCAATATACATAGCCGGTCACATTTCTCAAATTGGGGTGTGACAAACATACATTCACCCATTACATAATTTCTTTGATTTCCATTATCATACAATGAATCTTTTCTTTTATATTTCCAAACCACGGCTCACATTATAAGAGGCTCTCCGGCCATAATTAAATGTATCGAATTTCAAAACTAAAATAAAACCCTAGATTGGAGTATGTCTCCAAAGACCCACAGCTTATACACCTAGGCTCACAGTGGACACGACCGTGGACATCTTCCGCTTGTACCTATTATAAAAGCCTATGTGAGGGTGAGCGATAATCCACATGTTCACCATAAACACTAACAATAGCCATTATAATTTGCATGCCACAATTTTCATAAAAAGTAGTTTAATATTTTTCAAAAGAAATATTTTCAAGGCATTGATTCAAATCATTCCCAAGTTACTCATCTTCATTCCATCATTCCTCTTAGTAAAAAAAAATATACATAACAAAAGTTCTCAAAACTTTCTTTTAGTTATAAATATCACATTATCATTATTCATAGTTAACAGTTATCTAGTTTATTATCTTTTAGTAGATAATAAATTGTCATATTATCATCACCTCCCAGTGGAGAACTTTTCAATAACCACCTTTCAACAGGGGATTTCCAATCAGCCACCTCACAGTGGAGGATTTTCCAGTACCATTTCCATTACTCACTTAGTAGTGATAAATATTTCTTTTATTCCTTTCACCCACTTAGTAGTGTTAACAATAAACTTAACCTCATATTTCCTCTGTGTGTTCTCATTACCCATTTTATTTAGTAATGACATTAAACTCAATAACACTTCTCATAGTCATGGGGTTGTTTTCTCCTCCCAACCCAAAATTATTGCAGTACTGCTACTGTGAATATCCTGCCTACTCAGTGGACTGACAATGATCATTTCCCGAGCCACTCAATGTTCAGTGGTAGAACTGAGAATGTCTCGGCATACTCAGTAGACAATGCCACGAGTATTCTCCATCACACAATAGCATATTCCCACCCATTATCGGGGGTGCGATATATCCACTAACATGATACCGTGACATATACCCACACATTATCGAGTGTGCGATATATTCACTAACATGATACCGTGGTATATACCCACACATTATTGGGTGTTCGATATATCCACTAATATAATACCGTGATATATACCCACACATTATCGGTTGTGCGATATATCCACCAAGTTATCCAGGCTATGGTAGAATACCAAAGATATAAGTTTCTTATACAATATAACTTCATGTTTTAAACCCGAATGTTTCACAAGTAACTTGTATATTCATAGTTCTTATACGATAACATGCTTCTCATAAACTCTACGTTTGTAGATTTCAACAATGCAACTCAAGCTCTTAATTATTTAATGATCACCTCTTAGAATAGAGTTTTTGAACATATTTCCTCTTTCTTAGAAATATAATTTTCAAGTTAGCGTAATTACATAAGTTCCCATAAACCAACAATTTAGTAGTTATCACAACTTAGTGTTTGAAAACTCAAGTACTTTCACATTTTTTATGGCATATAAGTATCTCTCCTTATAAACACCTTTAAAAGGACCATAAACATGATTTTATATCAAAATACCTATGTTTTAGAAGATTATTCTAAAAGTTTTCATAACCACATTTAGGACCATTTATTCTAATCAATCATTTTTAAGCACAAAAGCGTCACATAGTTCATTTCTTACAAAAGTATTTAACAAATACCAAAATCATCACACAAATTATAATCAATAAGTTAGTGATGAAGAAAAACTCACCTCAAGTAGCTTAGATCAGAGTCGTTCCTTACGTTCCACGCTCAATTCTTCCGTTTCAACGCCTCCTAAGCATAATCGCATAACTTAGGCTTAGCAACTCAAATCTTATGAGATATATGAGCTATATGCATGTGGGGTATCTCCCTTCTTATGGTCTCTTAATAACCCATATTGGGGTTCCCAAAGTTCCATGGTCTCAAAACAAAGTCTAAGCATCAATCATCCTCACAAACTCCATGGAATACACTATTTCAGAATTTCCAGCACATTTGCATCTCAGAATTAATTCATTTTAAATTATCAAACAACCTACAAAATTTATGAAACTTTACAGGGAGGTACTAAAGGATGTTAGACAGATTTTTCATGAAGTGCCCAACATTCAAATCCCTTGGGAACTAGGCTAAAACAATTGTCCAACTTTTTGTCGGATGTTAGGCCTTGTTTGGTAGAACTTGTTTTCTCAAAATCTGTCTACCCAAACTAAAGTTTATAGATTTTGAGTGAAATGAGACCCATAGACCTTTCTTTTCATATACAATTCATCTGAAGGGATGTTTTTTATAATTAATTAAAACTCCTCAAAGTCACCTGTTATTCTGTCTCAAGGGACATAAGACTTTCAAAATTATTAGGGGTCATACACACCCTTGTTCAATTTTAAAAATTATAAAATTGAATTTTTACTTGGTTTTGATAGCCCATCTTGATTTTACAAGATTATGGGAAGATTCAAGCTTTCCTTTGATCTCATGGTTAGAACAGTAACCATAACTCCCTCTTATGAGATCATCCGTTCTTCTTACCCATTTCTATATTATACACTAAAAAGTGTATTTTAAAAATCCAAGAGATATAATTCTAGATTCATGTGTCATATGATCCAAAGATCATGGGATCAAGGTCAAGGTCAAGGTCAAGGTTCAAAGTTTTCTTATGAAACCTAACATTTTCTTATCTTTGTTCCATGGTCTCTCTTCAAATCTCTTATAGGGTTTGAAGAACACTTTGAAGATGAGACATAAAAGAGTAGTTCAAGAAGACTACTTAATTTTTTTATGGATGAATTCATCATTTCCTTCCTTCCTTCTTCTTCTTTCTTTCTCCTTCTTCTTCTTTCTTTTCTTCTCATCGAATTTAGACAGAGAGAGAGAAAGGAGATAATAAAATAATTTCCATAGAATAAGTCTCCTATTTATAGAAGGAGGCTTGAGTGTTAAATGACCAAAATTCCCTCCATTAATTAGTTTCATTCCAACTATATAGTTTTATCTTCATTGAATAGTTCTCAAATGGCTTGACTTAATTTGGTTGGCTTGTCAAGCCATTCTTGAAGCCCAAGTAGGCTTATACCTTATTTGACAAAATAAATTGGAGACAAAGATAAGGGTAATGTCATGTCAAGTACATTTAATAAATTTCTCTTTTTTCTTTTTTTTCTTTTTTTTAATTGTAAAATATCACATCCAAACTTCTCTCTTCCCTTTTCTTCCTTTGACCAAGTTGTTTAAGCATAT
>JAUTBS010324002.1:0-10718 GCA_032361285.1 Aequorea victoria | reverse complement strand
ATACCTATCCACTTATTACAGAAGTAAGGGAACGGAAGGACAAAGCACAACTACTCAAGGGCGTGTTTATGCTCTTACTCGTGAGGAGGCGGATGGTGCACCATCTGTGGTGTAAGGAACCAGAATAATTGATTGTTACGAAGAATGTTAAGTTAGAAATAAGCGGATTAACCGCATTAGTGGAGAATTGGCTAAGAATAGTTGATAGGTAGTAAGAAGTAAGTATTAGAATAAATGAGTTGTATTGATAAATGATTCTAATAAAATTGATTGTGTTGAACCATGAGATCCGTAATCATGATTATTAATTCCCCTAAGAAAGATAAATTGTAAACGTGTAATTTGAGTGCGCAGCGAAGCGTGGTAGTGTTAATCCATAGTTGTATCTTCAAGATTAGTACATTATAATTTCGATAACGAAATTGTTTTAAGGGGTGAGAATGTAAAACCCGATAAGATTTTAAAATTTTTAAAACTAATTATTAATTCAATAATTTAATTAATTAATTTACAATAAACTAAATAAATAAAAAAACATAAGTTGAATAAAATAACAAAAAATTCTGAATACTTGATAAATAAAATAAAACTAATTAAGTTGTTAGTATTATTAAACTAATAAGGTATGGAAAATATAAAAAGAAATAAGAGAATGAAGATAAAAGAGAAAATAAAAGAAAAATGAAATAAAAAGAAAAGAATGGGGAAACAGTTCTGTGTTAGCTATGGCAGACCTTTTGATAAGGATTAAGTCAAACAACGCTTCCTTCTTTTAAGGGAAGTTTGTTTGTGGATCTGAGACTAGATGAGGGAAATCATGGATTCAATCCCTGATTTCGTGGCTGCCCTCCTATTTTTAATGGGATTTCTCTCCCGAAAATCAACTCATCTCTCTGTGCTCTCTTCTTCAACTGTTCTCATTCTCACTCAACTGATCTCCCTTTGATCTTCGCACACCATCACGGTTCAGCCACCACTGCCACCGCCACTGGACGTTGGCGTTGATCACAGAAATCATCAGCTTCATCATCGTCTTCATCACCATTCAGTTATTTCTGGTATGAGCATATCCCCTATTTCGGTTTTATATGTATACAGTAAACATATATGAATATTTATCATTATAACACTGGTTGTAATTGATTAAAAGACAAATCCACCACGCATGTGAATAAAGATGATAAAACCATGTCTATATCAATGAAAACAGAGATCAAAACGTATATATTGAGATATATATTGTAAAACCCGGTAAAATATTTTTAATTTTAAAATTTACTATAAAAAATTAAATTAGTTAATTAAGATCTATTAATTAAATTAAACTAACTAACTAAGTCGTGACTAAACAAAATGATAAATTATCTAAAACAAATTAATTTGAAGATTTACAAATAATTAGAATAATAATTAACTTGAACATTTTGATTACTGAATAAGTTGATTCATTAACATTAATTCAAAAATAAAAAATTCAGGAAATTAATTTCAAAAGTTAAATTCAATCTGGTAGGAATTAAATTATTAATGGTGGCAGAATTTTAATTAAGAATAATTCAATTAAGGATAATTCAGATTTTTATGAGATAAGTTTGGTAGGGGGATTTGAATTTGAAATTTTGAAGGTTGGTTGAGAGAAATGTGGGATCTTGGAAGATCCCTTCTTAATTCTGATTTTTTTTTGCTACCCAATTTATGTCCCTCTCTATCCCTATCTCTCACGTTCTCCCTCACCCTCTCTCACATTCCAACACCCTATTTCCCTCTCAACCCATTCTCTGCTCCAGCTCTCATTCGTCTCTCTCTCCCTCCGATCAAACCTAGCCACCGTAACCTAGCACCGCAGCCAGCACCCTCATTCACCGTCACTATCGTCGTGTTCGTCGTCTTCGTTCTGGTCGGTTCTTTTTCTCTCTCCCATGTTCATAGTTATATATATAGAACATATGAAATATATACACTTTTTGGGTTAGATGTAATGGTAAGAGATTTCATACGTGAATATTAGATTAGAGGTACATGGATTAATAAATTTTCGTATATAAATCATGTAATAGAGGATACACATTCGGAATCATATATATATATATACATAACATATAACTGTTAGATATAAAAACATATATACATATATACAATATGTAAAAATCAAGTCTTTATATTGTTTTGACTATAAAACTCGGTAGGGACATGATAGAAAGTATCATATAATGTTTAAAAATGAAAATCATGAAGAATGGAATCGAAACGGACTCAAAAACTCGATCTGCAGAAGCTCTGGTTTGGCCTCTCTAGTGTGTTCCGTCCGGACAAAGCCCACCGACGTCCGGACAGAGCTCGTCTGACGTCTGGACGGAAATATGCCGAGACTGACTTTCTCTGTTGTAGTTCACTGTTAAGGGCTTGTTTGGTTGACCTTAATGTTAAAGCAAGTTATTAAATGATAATGTAAAAACTCAAATTATATTTTTAATAAAGTTAAATTATTAAAAATATTATCGGATGATAGATTAATTATAAGTTGTAATTAATTAATAATTAAACTTAATAAATCAAAAAACATTATAAATTAATTTTGAAAGGATTAAAGATGTCGTTTCGGGCATCAGTTTAAATAACACATTTAAATTAAATAATCATTTAATTAAACCACAAACAAAGATTAAGATCCTAACTAACGGGTAAAGGTTCGTTTGGATAGTTAGACGTTATTATTATTTGTTATTTACGTGTGATTTGTACATTTTATCATCTAGGTTGACGTAGATCACCTCTTTACTATTTCATTGCATTTATTTCTGCGGATATCTGGTGATTATTTGTAAGTTACGTATTTTCATTTAAAATCCCCGTTTCCCCCTAAATGTTTTAAGTAAAAAATTGTATGTGTGTTCAAAACCCTTTTTCAACTGCGATATATCTGTATTACTCTTTCAATTCTAAATCATGGTAGAACTATTTGTAAAATAAATAAAAATATTTTATTCATCTATTATTGGTGCGATCATGATATATTTGGGACCATGTGAAAGTCCAGGGGATATGCCTCTAAGGAGGTGACTCTGGCCAGTTAGGGAAAAGACCCGGTCCGAATCCGTGGTGACTTTAACAGACTCAACGGTTCAAGGAACAGTCTGGGGTTTTTGATATCCTGAACTGGAATCGTCTGTGGAAAAAGATCGTGCGCCATCATGGATGACTCTTGTTCGATATTGGATCCAATGGGCTGAGGCACCCCGAGTTAAAAGAAAAGGCATTGTTTACTATTGATTCCCGGGATGTTGTTCCTGTGGTTTGGTTTTCCCTATTTCATTTTTATGATCATATCGTACACCACTATTATTACTGTTGGACATGTTTATGTCATTGGCATATCTTATTATACGAGAATTTTATTGATGAACTTTCTGTTGTCCTGTCTGAGATTTTGTGGGTGACTCGTTGTGTTAACGAGATCACAAGAAAAGGAAGAAAAATATAAATATTTTTAACTGCAAATGTTTGGATGGTGTGATCATCCCGTTATCTATACTGCTTATTATTACCATGATTATGTTTCCTGTATCAGCATATTTTTATCCCCTGTCTTAGAACTGTATTTTTTTATGCGTACTTTATTCACCAGCTTTGCTGATGTAGTATTTAAACATTTTAGGTTTCCAGTGAGGATGATTGTTGATGTGTTCGTGAGCAGTATGAGATCCGGCATACGACCTCTAGGATTCACACATATGCATTTTATTTGGCTTCCGCACTTAATACATTTTTAATATTCATTATAGATTATTAGATGACATTATTGTCAGGATGTTGGGCTGTTTTGCCCTATTTTTTTTATATAGTTTTTGGATGAGCAGTTTAGTCCCATAAATAAATTATAAATTTTAATTAGTTTAAAACCTTGCAAAATAATTAATAATTAGCATACATCTAGCTAATTTACATGTTAGGCTTTCTTGGTCCAGTGGGCTAAGACCCATTATTCATGGCTGGTCATAACTCCCAAATTGGGGTGTGACACTCAAAGAGTCTAAAAGGCATGAAATGGGTTTGGAATTTAAGGAATTGTCATGGTCTAAATGGTATTAAGTTAGATATCTAATTTATATTTCCCAAATGTAAGTATCTTATCTTAAGAATTTTAGAAAACAATGAACATAAGCAATGAAGTCTGGATAAAGAAGAAGAAAAATATTGCTATTCAGTGATAGTGGTCCAGTGAGAAAGGAAAACTATAGCGAAGCAATATTGTTGTAACTCAATAGAGGCTCTTATTGTCTTCAAAATCACAGCTACAAAATCAAATATTAGTTCAAAAATAATGAGATTGCGTGACTTACAAATACAAAGAGAGAAAGTGCCACATTGCATATTTTTTCCATGGAATTTTTTTTTATTTTTTATTTTTTATTTTTTAAAATAACTCAAATTTTATTGTATGGATTTAGAATTAATTTGAAATAAAAAATAATTCCAAATTAAGAAAATAAGTATTAAAATTGAGAAAACCAAATGGTTAAAAAGAAAAGAGAGCAAAAAGTAATATTTGAAAAAGAAAAAAGTTTTTATTATTAAAGATATAAAGTAAAATATTGTGAACACAATCTCAACCCATTAAATATAATAAGATACCAATATTAAAGTACTTTTAAACATAAATCTAATTAATTAAATAAAATATTAATTATAAATAAAAAAAAAGTAATTATAAATTGACACAACAAATAAAACAAAATTAAAGATGACAAAAAAGTAAGCTTGAGAGATAAAGTAAAAATGAATTTAAAAGGGGATAAATGATTGACAAAAAATGAACAACACATGTTAACCATTGATTAAAGAATGAGAAAGGACAACCATTGGATTGATACATAAATGTCACTATCAATGCTCACATCCCTTGTAGTATAAAATAATTTGATTTCAATTAAAATGATCATATTGTAATAACTTAACCAGAATCTAAATGAAATACAACAAATGAATTTAGAAGGAGGATGATGAGAAATTAAAAATCTAATTCAATCATTCATGATAATCATACCTAAGATATTAAAGTAATATCAATGATTTATTATTTATCTTAGGCAATGATTAGTCTAAAATAATTTTTATTAACACAAATTCCATTACCCAAATAATTTTTAGTTATAAGTAAAATGTTTAATTTAAGCTGGATCAAAAAATTAAATTAAATTAAAGCGGACAAAAAATAGGTTTGAAAAAAAAAAAACTCATTTTAACTACTGATTGAATATGAAAAAAAGACAACTCTTTCAATGTGCTATAAATATGACTTCCAAATTTTTCATCCCTTGTAATATAAATATATGAGTTTGTTTGTGTAAAAAAAGATAAAGTGCCATCCAGAACATTTTTTTCATGAAATTATTTTTTTTAAAAAAAATAACTCAAATTTTATTGTATAAATTTAGTATTAATTTTAAATAAAAATTAAGAAAATAAGTATTAAAATTGAGAAAAAAAATGATTAAAAAGAAAAGAGAGTAAAAAGTAATATTTGAAAAAAAAGTCTTTGTTATCAAAGATATAAAATAAAAAATTGTGAATACAATCTTAACCTCATTAAATATAATAAGATATCAATATTAAATGTACTTTTAAACATAAATCAAATTATTTAAATAAAATATTAATTATAAATAAAAAAATTAAATATAAATTGAGACAACAAAAAAAAACTAAATTAAAAAAGACAAAAAAGTAAGCTTGAAAGATAGAGTAAAATTGAGTTTAAAATGGGATAAAAAATTAACAAAAATTGAACAATACATCTTAACCATTGATTGAAGAATGAGAAATGACAACCATTGGATTGACTCATAAATGTCACTACTAAGATTCACCTCCCATTTAATATAGATTATTATTATTATTTATTTTAATAATTTATGAGAACTAAATTGGGTTTGGTCCAAAATTAACGTTATGGGTCAAATTTCAAGTTTTGGGCCTAACTTTAGTTTGGGCTAACTATTTAATTCATTGGGCTAAAAATAATATAATTGGATTCAAATATTTATTTATATTGGGCCCCCATAATATTTGGCCCAAAACCCTAATTAAGATTTTGTATTGAGTTTCTCAAAATTTGGGCATCATTTAGGCTTTCAATAAATTTTCTTCCTTTAATTCTAATGATGTAAATATGGCATTCATATTTTATTCTCATGTTTTGGTGGTCTGATAATGAACTAAACAGTAGTCTACAATATGATGA
Source organism: Aequorea victoria (assembly GCA_032361285.1). Lineage (NCBI taxonomy): Eukaryota > Metazoa > Cnidaria > Hydrozoa > Leptothecata > Aequoreidae > Aequorea > Aequorea victoria. Next base: position 4,477 of record JAUTBS010324002.1, on the reverse strand, counting down.
TATATGTATATATATATATATATATATATGAACTAAACATATATATATATGTTCCACTGTTATATATTTCTACCTTGATTACGTATGTTTTGACCTATGGTTCTAATGATATAAACATGACGAACTCTTATTTATTCTTATGTTTAGTGGTTTGATTCTTTAACTAAACAATAAACGACCATAGCAATATATATATATATATATACACGTGTGTTCTTACAGTATATATAAAACTGAAACAGGAGGCGTCACATACCTGGAATCACCTAATGGTGATAAAGACCAAGATGATGATGATGGTGATGGTCGTAGGACTGTGATAACGGAAGATGGTGGTGGCAGAGGTGGTCTCGGCTAGCAGTGGTGGTCTCGGCTAGAGCAGAGGGTCGTAAGAGAGAGAGAAAGGTTGGTTACAGAGAGAATTCTGTGAAAGAAGCTGAGAGAGTAGGGAATGAGGGATGAAAATTCTGAGGATCACTCCCATATAAATTGGGATAGGGACCTCGAAATCAGGGATCCCTCCCTGATTCCCTCTTATATTTTCTCTACCTTCCTAAACCAACTCCACAAAAAGAGGAAACTACTGACCCATTCAAATTCTGAATTTCCTATTTCCCTTTATTACTTATCCTTTCCTTAATTCATTAAATTAATTATGTATTAACAAGCTACTTTATTTCATCAATTTAAGTTTTATTAATTTTTAAATATTTAATATTTCGGAACCTATTTTATCACTTTATTTAATCTTATATTTTTTTAATTAATCTATTTGTTAATGAATTAAGTGATTTATTAAATTAATAATTATTTTAAAAATTCTTAAATTTTTACCGAATTTTACATTCTCTCCACTGAAAAGAATTTCGTCCTCGAAATTTAAAACTAACATCGAGGAAACAAGTGGGGATAACGCTCGCGGATCTCGTCCTCGCGTTTCCACTTAGCCTCTTCTACTTTATCATTACGCCAAAGGATCTTGACAAGATGAATTAGCTTGTTCCGTAGAACCTTATCTATCGTATCCAAAATCTGTACCGGTTGCTCTTCATACGAGATGAATTTTTACCGGAACACATTATACACACTGGTGAGGCTGGGTGGCAAGGCCACACGATACACCACCTCACTAACACGATCAAGGATCTCGAAAGGCCAATATACTGGGGACTCAACTTTCCCTTCTTGCCAAAATGGATAATTTCATTCAAAGGTGAAACATTGAGGAATATCATATCACCAACTGAAAACTCTAGGTCTCTTTTTCGTAAATCGGTGTAACTCTTTTGTCGAGTTTGAGCTGCTAGAAGCTTGTTTTGAATAATTGTAATTTCTTGAGTTGCGTCTTCCACTAGGTCAGGTCCAAGAAGCTTTCGCTCGCCAACTTCGTACCAACACAATGGGGATCTACACTTCTGCTCATACAAGGCTTTATAAGGTGCAACCCCCAAACTCAAATAATAAGTATTGTTGTAGGAGAACTCCATCAATGGTAACTGGTCGTCCTAATTACCCTTCCATTTCAAAGTCCAAGCTCTCAACATGTCTTCCAACATCTCAGTAGTCCTTTCTGATTGGCCATCGGTTTGAGGGTGATAAGCTGAGCTGAAATCCAAACGCGTACCTATAGCTGACTGTAGGGCACTATAAAACTTTGAGACAAAACGTGGGTCACGATCCGAAATGATAGAAACAGGTGAACCATGAAGACGTACAATCTTCCGCACATACAGTTGCGCTAGATGATCCAAAGAATAAGTCATTTTGATGGCGATGAAATGAGCGAATTTTGTAAGACGATCCATAATAACCCAAACTGCATCGTGTCCACTGCATATAAGGGGTAAACCTAATACCAAATCCATCATAATGTTCTCCCATTTCCACTCGGGTAGTGGTAATGGATGAAGCTTTCCTGCTGGTCTTTGGTGCTTGATCTTCACTTGCTGACAGGTAATACATTATGCCACAAATTCCGCTATATCCCACTTTATGCCATTCCACCAAAAGTGCTCTCGAAGATCTCTATACATCTTTGTTCCTCCCGGATGAATGTTATACCCCAAACTATGAGCTTCGGTCAGAATCTCTTTCCTCAACTCTTCGTTGGCAGGTACACATTCGATCCTTGAATTTGAGAACTCCTTCGTCGCTGATGCTGAAGTCCTTATCTTCACCCTTGTGCAACTCGTCCACGTTCTTCTTGCATTGGACGTCATCCTGTTGATCCATACGGATCCTCTCTAACAAAGTCAGTTTCACGGTCAACTAATTATATAAGGTCGTTCCTCCATGTTGTCGTACCTCAATTTCCATTCTTCTCAAATCTTCTAGTAGCTGGTGCTTAACTGTCAATGACGTCATGCTGCCTTCTGAAGACTTCCTGCTCAAAGCGCCTGCTACTACGTTTGCTTTGCCTGAATGATAATGAATTTCCACGTCGTGGTCCTTTAGTAACTCGAGTCATCGCCTTTTCCTCGAATTGAGCTCCTTCTGGGTGAAAATATACTTCAAACTTTTGTGGTCGGTGTAGATCTCGCAAGATTCCCCATACAGATAGTGCCGCCATATCTTCAGCGCAAAAATGATACCTGCCAACTCCAAGTCGTGCGTAGGATAGTTCTTCTCATGAACTTTCAATTGGCGTGAAGCATACTCTATCACCTTGCCATGTTGCATCAGAACACAGCCTAAACCTTGATACGATGCATCACTGTAGATCACAAAATTTCCTCATTCGGTCGGTAGAGCTAGAATTCGTGCTGAAGTCAAACACTACTTGAGCTCTTGAAAACTATTCTCACACTTGTTAGTCCAATCAAAAATTACTCCCTTTCGAGTAAGGCTAGTAAGTGGCAGGGCAAGGCGAGAAAACCCTTTCACAAACTGTCGATAATAGCCCGCCAGTCCCAAGAAACTTTGTATCCCTGTTACTAACGTTAGTCATGGCCAATCAACAATCGCCTCAATCTTTTTTTTGTCCACAGATACCCCAGCCTTACCAACTACATGGCCAAGGAAGCATACACTGTCAAGTGAGAACTCACATTTGTTGAATTTGGCATACAACTGCTTTTCCCGTAGAGTTTGAAAGATTTCACGTAAATATTCCTCGTGCTCCTCCTTGATCTTAGAGTAGATCAGAATGTCATCAATGAATACAACAACAAAATGATCCAACTGCGGCTTGAAGACTCGATTCATCAAGTCCATGAATGCTGCTGGAGCATTGGTTAAACCAAAAGGCATAACCAAGAATTCATAGTGACCATATTGAGTCCTGAACGCCGTCTTCGAAATGTCTGCCTCCTTGACTTTTAGTTGGTGATAACCAGACCGCAAGTCAATTTTTGAGAAAACCTGTGCTCCTTGTAGCTGATCAAACAAATCGTCGATGCGCGGCAACGGGTACCTGTTCTTGATAGTAACCGTATTCAATTCCCTGTAGTCAATGCATAGCCGCATAGAACTATCTTTCTTCTTCACAAATAACACTAGAGCTCCCCACGCTAAAACACTGGGTCGGACAAAACCCTTATCCAATAACTCTTGTAATTGAGCTTGCAACTCCCTTAACTCCAACGGTAGTACCAGGAAGAAGATCTATCGTGAACTCAACGTCATGATTAGGAGGAATACCAGGCAGGTCTTCAAAAAAGACATCCAGGAACTCTCTCACAACAGATAACTCATCCAACCTTGCTTCAGAAATGTTCGTGCCCAACACAGAAGCTAAAAGACATTTGCAATTTCTTCTCAATGTTTGGTTAGCATGAAGGGCTACAAACCCCTCGTATCCTTGGAAGAAGAACTTGGGTTGCCAAGGGATATTGAAAACTACTCGCTTGCAAAAACAATCAATGGTTGTGTAATGCTAGAAGAGCCAATCCATGCCTAAGATGACATCCAAGTCACGAATGGCCAAAGAAATGAGATCTACTGGTAACAACCTGTCACCCAACTCCATAACTCCAAGACAAAAAACATCCATGGGTCGACCATTTCATCTATTGGGTCGACCCCCAACATCGGGACAACCATTTTAGGCTTCTGTAACTTGGTTTTTCCATGGTCTTCTTCAATTATTTTCTTATTTAATCATTACATAAGGTGTTTTATTATGTTTTAGGATGATTTAAACTTATTTTATCAATTGATTACATAATATTTTGGTATATTTATTTTCTGGTTATATATACATCTGTTATGAAATATATATATATATACATACTGTCATATAGATATCCATTATTTAAGACTCGGTCTCTGATTCTAATGATGTAAATATGGCAGTCATATTTTATTCTCATGTTTTGGTGGTCTCATAATGAACTAAACAATAGTCTACAATATGATAATATATATATATATATATATATATATATATGTTCTGTAATGAGCCGAGTTTTCATAAAATCTAACCTAGGCGTAATTTTACCCTAATTGGTTTACGAACTGTTCTAAACCTGGAAATTAA